>BQNB010000202.1:47934-175305 GCA_026074375.1 Tanacetum coccineum
CGTTGTTGTGTCATATCTAAATTCAATCTTAGTAATCTTGATTATTGTTATACCCTTATACGGAAATACGATGATTTGTTACATTAAAAAAAATATATATATTTTATAATGTAGAATGTATATATAAATAATTAGCTTAATGTATACATTAATTTATACTTAGGTTTATATTTAGTGATTACTTATTTACTTCAGTGTTTGTATTGTTACTTTAACAAAACATCCTAAGCATATTTCAAACTTTTACATACATTTAGACGTCTTTGTGTCAGGAGACAACGCTCATTTGCTTGCAACGATGTATCACAATCTTTGTTGCCAATACGCCTAGCCGAATTCCGCTTTGAAGGTGGTCGACTGTTCGACTAGCGCTTAGCGCTTTTGCAACATTGGCTATAGGTAAATGTGTTATGTTGGAAGGTGTATGTGCGTTAAACTTTGGTAATTCATAAAATATTTTTATATAATATAATATTATAGTTTCAATTCACAAAAAAAGATTATTTAAAAACAATAATCAAACTCTAGAATCACCAATGAATGTTTAAACCTTAAGAAAGATAACTAGACAATATGTTTATCTTAATTGAACAAGGAACATGTATTGTGCAAAGACATTTGGTTCGTCAATAATATATATATATATAATATATAAGCAAACACTCAACCAATTGCCTTTGACCAAGGCAAGAAGTCAAAATTCACTAAATAAAATATATATGTAACCGGAAGTATGAGTTCCCGGGTCGTTAAGTCCCAACGAGGCTTGAATGGAAAATCGAATGACGGATTGATGATTGATGTTCGAATATGACAAAGGTATGATTGATTTTTCTATTTCTAAGATTAAAGATGCAAAAACAAATTAATTAAACCTAAAAACGAAAGCTAAATAACTTAAATCCTAAAACGGGCACGAAAAACGAGGGTCAAAAACCTAAATTTTGCAAATTAAACCCTAGAACAAATTTAAAAGCTAAAATAGATTCTAAATGACAAATAACGAAGTTTAAAAAAAACTAGACCAAAAACGGAGGTCGTTTGACCCAAAAACGAGTCAAGACAAGAACGGGGTCAAAACCCGTTCTTTAGAAAATGAATTTTTGAAAAAATGAACCTACGAAACTTTTAACATTTTTCCTACAAAATATATGAAAAAAGAAAATTTTAAAAAAAAAGTTTATATTTTTCTGATTATTATTTTATTTTTTATGATTTTTTAAAGTTTTTAATCAAAATAAATTATAAAAAATATCAAACGTTTATAAAAAATTCTGGAAAATTCACAAAAAATAGCTAAAGTTATAAAGTTCCTAAGAAAAATAAAGTGGATTGCACAGCTTGTCGAATAAGCTGTCAAATAAGCCGAAATAGCTTATAAGCTTAATGGGCCAAAACTCCCTTAAATACCAAAGCGCCCAAAGGTCTAACAGAAAAGACCCAAGGGCGCAGCGGTAGTGTGTGTTGTGTTTAAAGGGGTTGAGGGCTTTGAGGTCCCGGGTTCGAGTCTTGCTCACCCGGGGCTTTGGCCTTCCCCTTTTTTTTTGAAAAACTTATAAAATGAAAAAGCTAGAATAAATGAAAATAAGCAACTTTAAAACTTGGAATTCTTTTTGAAAAGCTATAATAAGCCCGGAAATAAGCTCAAAAGCCCACAGAATGATATTTTTTTGCACTAAGCCTATAAAAACTAAACTGTTAGGACAATTTAAGCAAATTAAGCTAAGGCAAAATGAAGATAAGCAAAAACTAACTAACACTAGCACCTAATAAGCAAATATAATCAAAAATAAGCCAGTTGAAACAAGCAAAACAAACTGAATTAAGCAAATAAGCCAAAGGCTTTGGGCTGCAGGCCAAAAAGGCCCTTGGGGCACTTTTAGGGCTTATTTTTAAGCCCTTAGAGTGGGACCCAATGGCTGAGCTTATAGGGGCTTAAAGCACACCCTATAAGCTCACTAAAATTGCTTTTTAGAAAGAAAATGGAAGCACTTGGACAGCTTAAAGAAGCTGTCAAAAATGGCTTTAGCACCAGGGGAGCCTTTTTGGCAAATTTGAAAATAAGCTCTAAAAAGCTCAAAATAAGCTAAATTTCCTAAAAAGCTTTCTAAACTAATTTAACATACCTAATGCAATAAGAAATAAGCAAAAGCAATAAGCCACAAGCTCAAATAAGCTAATTGAGCTTTTTAGCTCAAGGCTGTTTGAAAAACAGCCAAAAGCCAACTCTTAGCTTATAAATAAGCCACCTAGAAGGTGTCTTAAGGTTTGGGCTTTTGGGGGCTTATTAAAGAGCTTATAAGCTTTCTAAAAATGTAGAAAGCTTAAGCTTTCCAGCTTAAATAAGCCAAGAAAAAGGGGTGCCAATTGGCTGTTTTGCACCAGGGCAAGACAAAGCCAAACAGAAAACAACTTGTAGGACTAAAATCCTTTGAAAACAAATTGAGGATGGCTTAAAAATGCTTGCCAAAGATCATCAAATGACCCAAAGGTTTTTTTAACCCAAAACTATCCCACTTTGGGTCTTGACCCAAACACCCCTTTAAATCTTGAAAATGCTTTTTAAAACTGATTTAAAGAGCTTTAAGCAAGGATTTGAAAAAACGTTATAACAAAGGTTTGTTAAGCAAAAAAATAATCAAAAAGCACACCCAAATAAGCACTTAAATAATTATATATATCAATTAAGCAGTTTACAGGCAAATTGGCAGTTTTTGGCATAAACGCGCGCGCGCGCCGATAGTGAGCGCGATAAAAAACATTAAAGAAAGACTATAAGCATAAAAAGCACATAAGTAAGCAAGATAAGCAATAAAAAGGCAGAACTGTAAGCTAATAAGCATATGAACAGTAACAATGAACAAAAATTTAAAAGAGAGACTTACAAAGGGTCCAAGTGAAAAGGAACCTAAATCTAATCCTAACCACCCCTAAGTCCAATATTCAGAATCATCATCACACCAAAACAACCCTTACTCCTTGCTTTCTTTTTGTGATTTTTATTTTTGATATTTTTTTGGATTTTTGAGTTTTTCTGACAGAATTTAAAACAAGGGTTTATATAGGCTTAAGATGACTTACAAGCTTCTATAAATCCTTAAAACAGAACTTAAAAGACAATATAAAGGAAAATGACAGTAAATTAAAGTAAGCTTAAAATTTGACAATAATTTAAAAGCAAGTAATTAAATGACAAAGAAGATAAATTACTGAAATATAAAAGACATATAATGAAAAAGACAGTATATTAAGATGGTACAAAGATTTGTTACAAGCTTTTTCCTTCAAAACAAAAATTCGACCCCTTATAAATGAACTATCCTATTCTATTTATACTCAAACCCTAAGTGTTTGAGGTCTTCACAGCTGTGCTAGTTGTGTTTCCTCTGTGAGGTAAAAGTCCTCAAGTCAATCTTGGCCATCCATCAACACTTGTGCTTCTTTGAGTTCATTGGTAATCGTTGGATTGAGAATGGGAGGTGTAGGATTGCCAACTTGGCATGGCCACATGTGATAAGGGAGTTAGTGGGTTGAGGGGGAGAGTTTTATCCACTGGTTTTTCGTGGTTGCAGGGTAAAAAGAAGAAGGAAGAAACGTGAACAGTTCTTGGGTTCTTTGGGCGGGAAAATGGGTTATTGAAAGGTGCAGGGTAAGGTTTTGGGAATTGGCAAAAGTGGCCCTTTACTTTCTATTGTGTCATTGCAAGACAAGTCCTTGTGGTGGTTTAAACTTTGGGATGTGACAGAAAAAGCCCTCCAACGTGTATAATTATTTTGCAAGTATAGTCCCTAAAGGATTAACTGAGTTAGGTGTAAAGGGGTTAAAAGCTTAACGAAGGTTAAATGTGTGATGGCTTATATAAGGTTTTTGGGCCGGTTTGCGATATGAGGGTTTTTGGGCTTTTAATTAAACTTGGGCTAAAAAAAATCTTCATATAATATACTAATGGGCTGACCCGGCCCATTAGATGTGTTCGGGTGAGCCCATTAAGTATTCTTCGGTTACGGCTTCGGCATTGACCTTTGACTTTTCTGGAGTTGACTTTGACCGTTTGACTTTGGCTTTGACTTGACTTTGGCTTTTCCACGCTTTTCCATTCCGTGCTCGGTTTTGTCCGTTTTTGCTTGATTTTTCGTCCTTTTCTCGGATATCCGTTTCCTGCACAAGATAAGTGAAAACATACAAATACAAAGTATTTTTGGTACGTTTTAGGTCATTTAAGTCCGATTTTAAAGGTCAAAGGTATGTGTATTTAACACATATCAAAATCCCCCATACTAAGGTATTGTCGTGTCCTCACGCAATGTTCTGAAGTAGACATTTACGAAAACTAAGATTCTCAATCCCCCTCGACTAATTACCTCGAAAAGTAGTTAAGTGTTCGTCAAGGGAAATAAAGAATCAATAGTTTCGACAAGTCCCGTTTTCACCATGTTTTATATGTACACTAACTATCCCTAATATTTTTGGAATTTTCTTTTTCTTTACTTAACTACCATGTTTGACTTCCTTTATTTTCTCAAACAGCCGGGATCAAAGAATGAAAGCCACCCATAGAATACCACGGATGTCCTTACGGACTAAATTCGATCGTCCGCCCATTTTTCACTAGTCCCAAGCTAAGCCGTAAAAACGAAATCACTGCCTAAGTACAAGTAAGATGCTAACACTATTTTAATAACTATGACTTTGTCAACTTTTGCTCCCAACAAATTAATCCAAGTAAGCGATTGTGCTTAATTTTAAGTTAAATTTAGATCGACAATTTTAGAAAGTATCATAGTTTACATGTGCATAACGATATTTCTGAAAAATTATGGGGAAAAGACTAGATCACCCGCCCAGCGCGCCGAGCGAGCAATCTCGATTAGATCCCAGCCTGAGTTGCACTTAGTGTTTACATGTTGAGACCTCACAGGAGAATGTTCGCAATGTGTAATGAGTGGGATACTCCAACCTTTTTAGGGCCGAATTTCATAGATTTACGCTAATATAAACAATTACTACCTCAAAGCACAGCAAATCATCAAAAATTTAATGATCTCATTGGTGAGACTATTCCATGTAACGACCTTTCTTCTCGGAACATCCGAGCCTCATCAGCTAAGTGCCCAGGTTTTTGACACCCCACGGAGAATACTTAATCCAAATAATCTACCGACGGCAACCAACAACTTTTGAAGTCTTAAAGCAAGTTATTCTTAGTTCAAAATTATACTTGAGTTTAGAAAAAGAAATCTTAACCATTAAATTTTCATTTATTGCTATATACATACTATAATACCGTCATCATTTACATGACTACAACATCGGCCACGCCTCCGACAAGATGTAGTGACTTAGTCTGATGACGGTTTCTTATTGATAACACCTACAGATTTATCATCTCACTATGGGCCTTGTTTTGAAGACTGCAACATCGGTTGTGAGCCGGCAAGATGCAGTAAACCTTTATCGGCCCACAGTTTATATTAAAAAAAAAAAAAAATTTGCAACATATTTTCCGTAATAGAGAAAATTTCGTTTTAGAAACTCAGGTATAAAGCTGAACTAAGATGAATATTTTCGTTTCCGAAAGAGCTTCTTTTTAGAAAATGTCGGTTTAAAGTTAAGGCAAAATTAAACACGTTTATTAGTCAGGTTAAGAGCTTCTGGGAGAAAAAGTGACAAGTTATACCTATAAGCTTTTGAGATTTCCAAATAATCCTTGCTTAGCATCCTACTTGTAAATAACACTATCATTTTTCATTCTTCGCAAATTTAAAATCCTTAATAAAAGGATCCGCGAATGCTTAGCCTAATAAACTTTCGTTTATTAAATGGTTAAGGGACAAAGCTAGGGCTCAACACGCCCGATCGAGTCAAAATTTATTCTCATTCTACCCATTGGGAAAGTCAAAACTGTGACAAAACACTTATTTTATTTTTGAAAATTTTTTATTTTTTTTTAATTTTTTTTATTCTTTTTTTTTATTTTTTTGAAATTTTGGTGGTAAAAACGAGTGATAAACGTTGACACATAGGCTTGCAGGCACAAAATCAATCGAAAGATTCCCGATCCCCCCCCCCATACTAGAACTAAACATCGTCCTCGATGTTTTAAAGGGGTACCTACGTAAATCTAAGGCCGTTTATGAAGTGTGCCAAAAGATAAAACGTTAGTCGATTAGATTTGGATACTGTATTCCCAAAATGAAGCTGAAGATGTGAAACTCTTGTGAATGAGAGACAAAACTGAGGGCACGAGAGTCTTCACCATCTGGGAATTCCTGGACAAATAACAACACAAAGCACACAAAACATGGACAAAACACGGGTAATGGAAGATGTAAGCCTCCTCACACATCCAGAAAACACTTATTTATTACTCCATAATACTGCTACTGATAAGCATGGGGTGACTCCCATGAAGCGCTTGTTTAAGGTCGCTATGCTTGACCCGATTCCCTGAATTTATTGGTCCACGGGGAACGTCTGGAGATGCGGGACTACCAATTATGGTACGTCCCCTCCAAAGTAGTGCTTCAAACGATGACCATTCACTTTGAAATTTGGCCCGGAGTTTTGGGATAACTCGAACGTGCCCATAAGTGAAAACACTTGTGTAACAAGTGAAATGGTCCACTCCCAGCGGGTCATAAGCATGCCCATAAAATCTTCCAATCTAGAGTTAAAGATGAGGACCTCCTCACCGACGTTGAAAACGCTATTTGATCTTGGAGTCATAGATTCTTTTTTGTTTTCTCTTTATAGATCAAAAGAGTTATCAATAGGCATGAACACGAAGTTCATTAATTTCAGTTGAGTGCCGTAACTTTTCTGTGATCACCCGCGGTTCTGATATCAAAGTTTGTATGCTTAAGGGCCCAGTAAGCTTTGTGCTCCAATTCAATCGGTAGATGACATGCCTTTCCATATACAAGCTTGTACGGGGTGCACCCGATGGGTGTTTGGTAAGCTGTACGGAAGGCCCAGAGAGCGTCATCAAGTTTTTTTATTTCCGACCAAGAGTACGATTTTTGCCTACGGTCCTTGCAAGAATTCTTTTAAACCACGATTGGATACCTTCAACCCTGTTCCCACTTGTTTGTGAATGATACGCGGTGGAGAGAACGATGAATGACGACCATATTTAAGCATGACTTTGAAAATTGAGGTTCCCTCCATTGCAAAAATGGGTTTCGCGATCACTTATGATTGCACAAGGTGCACCAAATCTGGAGAATAGAGTTTTAAGAAATTTGCAAACAACTCGGGCATCATTGGTGGGGAGCGCTTTTGCTTCAACCCATTTTGATAAGTAATCGACTGCCAGGAGTATATTATTTTTCCCTCTTGAAGACGGGAACGGCCCCATAAAAATCAATGCCCCAAATGGTCAAAGATTTTTCTGCAAACTTGATAGAGTTTTTGGCATCTCATCACGTTGCGAAATTTTGCTTTGACGTTGACAAATGTCACATCGGGTGACAAAGTCATGGCACACACACACACACACAAGATTCGTGGGGCCACTAAAATCCTGAATCGAAGATCTTTTTATCGGTGTAATTGGCACCGTAGTGTCCCCCAGTGGGTCCACTGTGGCAAGCCTTTGGAGGATGTCAAAAGCTTAGCGAGTGCCCTGAAAAACACAACGCCTAATAACATGGTCAGCACAGATCCCTTGAATAGTAAGGGGTACTTCACCAGAAGTAATGTTTTGACATCTTTGAAAAACGTTGTTTTCTGTTGTGTCGACATTCTTGACTAATGAAATTCCCCGCATTGTAATTTGCAAAGTCGCAAAACCATGGGTATTATCATCACGAAGAGCAAGCCGATCCATAGTTTCCGAGTGTAAATGATTCTGTGATTTCCTTGTTTTCTCGAACTCATTTTGGTGAGGGTTCTCAAGTCTGGAGAGATGGTCGGTGGCAAGATTTTCTGCTCCTTTTTTGTCTCGGATCTCAACATCGAATTCTTGGAGCAAAAGGATCCACCGCATCAGTCTTGCCTTAGCATCCTTTTTAGCAAAGAGATACTTAATAGCAGAATGATCGGTATACACTATGCTCTTGGACAAAACGAGATATGACCAAATTCTCAAAAGCGTACACTACGGCAAGTACGCGAGTCCTTAGAGTTATCGAGAGTGAGCTGGAGGGGGGGGGGGGGGGGGCGGAGGAGCGGGGTGTGTGCTTGAGCTTCGTGTCATTGTCTTTGCTGGCATAGTGAAATTGGTTGGAAATCTTGTTTCTTTAATCGTTGCCCTAGGATTGCCCCAAATGCAAAAGTCGCTTGCATCACACGTGAGTTCGAAGGCAATCCTAGTCGACACAATAGAGAGCAATCATAAGGCGCGATGGAGCCTCGTCAATTTACTTTTATAAGTGTATTCAAGGATTCGATACACTCTTCCAGAGAAAGAAACCTGGAGTCTCTTTTTCCCAAAGCAAGGTTGGGTCCTTGGACCCGGCAAATTATTTGTAAAGTCCTGTAATGAAACGTCGGTAAAAACCGGCATGCCCAAGAAAACTACTGGACACCTATCACATAAGTCGGGTGAGCGGAGCTTGGTCTATAACATTGAACGTTAGAGCACGAACGACCTCAATGCCCGACTTAGAAATGTTTGTGTCCTAGAACAATGTCTTCTTTCTTTAACCATAAAATGGCTTTTCCTCCAATTTAGGGACAAATTGGGTGTCTTCACACCGGTTTCAACATCTTTTCCAAATGGGAGTAGGCATGTAGAGAAGAATCCCGAAGACCAGAAACATCCAAAGAACACTTCCATTGTCTTTCGATCATGTCATGGAATATTACCAGTCATACATCGTTGAAACGATGCCAGGTGCATTTGCATAACCCCAAAGCATGGCGGCAGATAGGCAAAAGTTCGTATGGGCATGTGGAATGTAGTCTTCTCTTGATCCTACTGGTCAAGTAGTGAATCTAAAAATACCCGAGAAACCAATCGAGAAACAATAGTATTGGTTTCTCCGCGAGTCTTTCGAGCATTGATATTACCATGAAGGCAAGTGGAAATGGTCATTTCGGGTGGCCTCAATTCAACTTTTATATAGTGCAATGCACACTCACCTACCCCGTGACAATCGAGTTGGTATCAATTCATTATCATCATTCTTGACGACGGTTATGCCACCCTTCTTTGGTACACAGTGTATCGGGCTTACCCATGGACTGTCAGAGATCGGATAAATTAATCCAGCGTCAAGAAGTTTTTCAACCTCTTTTTTGATGACGTCGTAGATCTTTGTGGGTATAACCCTTCTTTGACTCTGAACTGGTTGTTCGTCATCCTCTTCCATAAGGAATTTTGTGAGTACAGAACGCTGGATCAACACCCTTGATAATCGGAGAGTTTCCAAGCGTTGGCTCGCTTAGGTGGGAACTTAGAAAAACTTGAATAAGAGCTACCTTTTCCTCATCCTTTAAATCTTTCGCAATTATGACGGGCAACTTGTCGTCGCCTTCCAGAAATGCGTATTCTAAATGAGGTGGCAAGTCCTTGAGTTCAACCTCGGGAGGCTCATCAAATGATGATTTAACAGTTTTGGCTTCAACAACTTTAAGTTTCTTCCCGATTGTCAGGGTGAATACTCTTTAACGATTCGAAAGGAGGAGGTAACGGTTCACTATTGAAAGTTGCTGTCCAGAATAAGAATGTGTCACCACTCCGGATCATAGTAAGTAGCATCAATTTCCCGTGAAATTGGCTCGTCATCGACAGCTATAAAAGCATTTGCTTCTTCGAGAAGGAGAAAATCACTATCCCCGAAAGGAGTTAGTGTTGGTGAAGAATTTGAAACAATTGGATCGTAATCCGGAGAAGGATTACCGTATGCAACTGAATCAGAAAAACCTAAGACTTCTTGCGAGTATTCTTCACATGCCAATTCAATGACGTCAATTCGGTTCGCCGTCATATGATTGTAATTAGCGTGTAATCTCGAAGTTTTGGGTCCAGATAGAAGGTGATGGCCTCTTTGCCAAGACTAAGGGTTTATTTCACCTTCGTAAACACCAATAAGGCACGATTGAGGTTTTTTAAAGAAACTTTCCCTCCCGAGAATTAAAAAAAAAGGGTTTACTCGGGGGTCTGGCTCAAAATCTACGACCACAAAATCTGCTGGAAACTGGAACTTTCCCACCATTAAACGGACGTCTTTAGCAATACCGATTGGTTCAGTGAATTAAACCGGTCTGCAGTTCTAGCGTCATGCGCAAGTTGTGGTTAGTTACGGGAAGAAGAGATCTTTCCAGAGACGGAATATGGCATAAGATTAATGCTTGCGCCGAGATCGGCCAAGGCGTTGCATGTATTAATCCCAGAAAATTCACATGGAATAAGAAATCGGCCAGGGTCTCCAAGTTTTTTTGGTAACTTGTTTAGGATGACTGCTGAGCAATTCTCGTTCAAGAGTTTTCTAGCATATTCACGCACTCAACTTCTCTTTGTTTCCGATTAAAGTTTTTAGAGTCGAGGCAAATTTTGGCATAAGGGTCAAGGCATCCGTAAAGCTAATTTCGAAACTCAAATCTCTAAAGATTTCGTAGAATTTCTCAATTTGATCGTTAGCTTTTTCACGGCGTCTTTCATCATTTCTTCTTGAAGGAAATGGAATTGGATGATTTGTTTGGATATAGGCCATCGGAGCACTAACGGGATCAACAACGGGCTCGGAAGTTGGATTTTGAGATTGGACTTGAATAACCGGAGGTTGGACGTCTTCGGTGCTTCCGTTATTAGTAGGAAGCATCGTATCCTTTGTAACCTCGGTATCACGATTCATCACTTTCGGAGAAGAAGATGAAGTAGGCCCTTGATAAGCAACACCACTCCGGGTGGTGATACCTTTCAAATCTTCCTTCGGGTTAGAAATTTGGTGGTTACCACCCGTGAGAGTTTCCCGAACCTGAAGTAGAGGCGGTATTCATTTTGATAAAGTTACTTAGCATACTTTCAAGCCTTTGATTTGAAGTAGCCAAGTTGTTCAATTGAGCTTGCAGGTTTTGACCTTGGTTTTGCACATTCCTCATAACCGCATCATTAGCTTTTACGTAGCTATCAAAATCGGTCTTAGACACACCTTGTGTTTGAGGAGCGGGAGCTTGGTAAACGGGAGCTTGATAAGCTGGGGGTGTTTAACCTAGGTTGAAAATATTTGGTCCATGACTGACATTATTCCCCGATTTTGTTTAAAATTGTTCCCAACCGGATTTAGATTGAAATTGATCCCCCCGATTTTGGTTGTTGTGATGGTTTATGCATAGGAGGAAAACCGGGAGGATCGAATTTGGTTTGCACACCATTGGAGGTCGGGCCCCGGTATTTCCTTGAATGAAGATTAAGGTGGCCGCGGTGGCTTTGAGAAACGAAGCCATGAAATAATGTCATGATACAACGTTGCCATCGGGTGGCGAGACAACTTTGATATGAATGAGCTCCACCACAAGTCACACAACTCCCCCCCTCCTCGACCGCTTTACGGGACAAGGGGAGTTTTTGGTGAGCGGGAGTTTTTGGGATTGATTTTTCTTCTCACAAGAGCAATGCTTTGACCATATCATTGAGTTCGAAGACCATCGGGAGAGATGCCGGAGTTGAATTCTTGTACACACTTAGCAAACAACGTGTTTTGCTTCGTGAATTTACGAACTTTAGATTGTGCTCTTGATGATTTTTAGACATGTCTGGGTGCATTTTATCCAAAAAGTTACCACCACCGCGGCGAATTTAACGAATCATGATCATTTGATGTTTCATGGCATTAAAGAATTGTAATTCGAGTATGATGCAATTCGAAAACCCATGATGAGGGCATGCCCTAAGAAGATCATTGAATCGGTCCCATGCTTCATAAAAAGATTCGCCAAACACACACACACTGAAACCTTGGTGATTTTCATTCTAAGATTTCTTTCCGTTTTTTACGAAGAGGAAGAATTGTTATGAATTTCGACACAAGATCATCCCATGTAAGAATCGATCGAGGGGTTACTTTGTCAAGTTCCATATCCGGGCTGCTCCCTCGATGGAAGAATGGGAAAAGATAAACATAACCGACGTACTCGGGACGTTCCGGGAACTTCATCATAGAAGTGATCTGGTTGAAATATCAGATGTTAGCATGTGGGTCCTTAATACTTTATCAAGTCCAATAAAATTGCTTTGTTTTGGAACAAGATTAAGTAACCAATGCTTGATCTCGAAATTGTTCGCGTTTGATCTCGGAACAACGATCGCCGAACCTCGTAACCCTCGCTGGGTGCTGGTCTCTCTATCTCTCTATCTAGCGCCATAGTACGATTTATTCGTCTCATCGTAACTATGGAGGACTTGATAAGTTTCTTGATTGTTTGATTTGTTTTCTCAAGATTTGGTGATTCAACAGAAGTTTTGTCGGTACTTGTGGTTTGTCGACGTCTACGGGCAAGAACGAGAGGTGCGCATGCACAAAATAGAAATTTAAAAAGATAATTTAACACTAATTTTTTTTGTTTAATGATTTATTCACAATTGATTTTAAAAACGTGACAATGAGATAAGACAACTTCAACCAAATAATCTACTTACTTCACGGTTAGCTCTCAAAAAGATTATACGCACCAGGTGAGCTGTAAAATGGAGTAGGAATAGCGCGAAGCTTATTTCCCTTTCGTGTCGTAGGTTTCCCGCTTCCCTTCCCGGGAACAACCTTCCTTATAACCCACTTTTTAGTTTGTTTTTACCTTTCGAGTGTGAGCCTACGTCGTAAAGAGACATAAATGGAAATTTTTTAAATCTTTTGTTAGAGTGGGAACCAACAAGCCCCTTCACCTGGAAGTTATTATGATGAGGATACCGGGGACATTTGGGAAAATATATATTTAGTATTTTTAATAGCCGAGATTTGTGAATTTTATTTCTTTTTTTTTTGGACAATGTTTTTTATATTTTTGGTTTTTCCTTGTTTATATGATAATTATACTAAAACAAGAATATGAAAAATATTTTTTGTACTTTTATATTTTTTTAGTAGAAGAAAATAATCACGAATATTCAAACAAAAAATTTTCCAAACGTAACATAATCCGTTTTATGATTGGTTTTCTATTTCTACAAGTTAAATATGCAAAAATGATTAAATAAAACCTAAAAACGAAAGCTATATAACTTAAAACCTAAAACGGGCACGAAAAACGAGGGCTAAAAACCTAAATTTTGCAAATTAAACCCTAGAACAAATTTAAAAGCTAAAATAGATTCTAGATGACAAATAACAAAGTTTAAAAAAACTAGACTAAAAACGGAGGTCGTTTGACCCAAAAACGAGTAAAAAAAAAACGGGGATAAATCCCGTTCTTTAGAAAATGAAGTTTTGAAAAAATGAACCTACGAAACTTTTAACATTTTTCCTACAAAATATATGAAAAAAGAAAATTTTAGAAAAAAGATTTATATTTTTCTGATTAATATTTTATTTTTTATGATTTTTTAAAGTTTTTAAAGAAAATAAATTATAAAAAATACTAAACGCGTATAAAAAAATCTGAAAAATTTACACAAAATAGCTAAAGTGACAAGGGTCCTAGGAAAAATAAGCTAGGTCGCACAGCTTATCAAATAAGCTGTCAAATAAGCCCAACCAGCTTATAAGCTTAATGGGGCAAAACCCCTTTAAATACCAAAGCACCCAAGGGTCTAACAGAAAAGACCCAAGGGCGCAGCGGTAGTGTGTGTAGAGTTTATAAAGGGTTGAGGGCTTTGAGGTCCCGGGTTCGAGTCTTGCTCACCCGGGTCCTTGGCCTTCCCCTTTTTTTTGAAAAAGCTAGAATAAATGAAAATAAGCAACTTTAAAACTTGGAATTCTTTTTGAAAAGCTATAATAAGCCCGGAAATAAGCTCAAAAGCCCACAGAATGATATTTTTTTTGCACTAAGCCTATAAAAAACTAAACTGTTAGGACAATTTAAGCAAATTAAGCTAAGGCAAAATGAAGATAAGCAAAAACTAACTAACACTAGCACCTAATAAGCAAATATAATCAAAAATAAGCCAGTTGAAACAAGCAAAACAAACTAAGCACTTGGACAGCTTAAAGAAGCTGTCAAAAATGGCTTTAGCACCAGGGGAGCCTTTTTGGCAAACTTGAAAATAAGCTCTAAAAAACTCAAAATAAGCTAAATTTCCTAAAAAGCTTTCTAAACTAATTTAACATACCTAATGCAATAAGAAATAAGCAAAAGCAATAAGCCACAAGCTCAAATAAGCTAATTGAGCTTTTGAGCTCAAGGCTGTTTGAAAAACAGCCAAATAAAACAGCTTATGAGCTTTCTATAAATGCAAAGAACACAAAGGATTGAATCTAAAATAAGCAAGAAAAAGGATTACAAAGTAAGCTGTTTGCACCAGGGGAGCTATTTACAAAAAAAAGGGAAAAAAACATACCAAGAATAAGCTGCAAGATAAGCTCAAAATGCAAGATAAAGCTAAAACAGATAGAGACAAGCTCCTAATGAGCTTGTGCTAAAAAAATTCATAAGCTAATATCATGGGTTAAAGGCTGAAAATAAGGAATCAAAAAGGCTAATTAAAAACTTATGAGATTTTACTCCTAAGAGTTGACAGGTTTTTTTAATACACTTAGCAAACACAAATCATTCTTTAACTACTCTACTTTGACACCATTTTAAACACAAAACCAAACTCTAAAACCTACTTCAATAAGCTTAACAGATTAAGCCCTTTGAGTGAACTGTGTTACCACAGGTTCAAAGGGTATTTTATAAAAACCTTAAAAACAAATTTAAAACTTGTAAAACTTGAAACAATTCACTTTTACTACCTTAAAATGGGAATGTAAGCTGGCCAAGTTGACCCAAAGGGATTTATACCCAAATTGACCCATTTTAGGGCTTATCCCAAACACCCCTTTAAATAAGGAAATTACAATTTTAAGCTAGCACAGATTATAAAGAGCATTAAACTAGGAATAATAAGCATAACTAAGATAACTTAAGCATAAAAAAGATAGAAATAAGCACAGAAATAAGCACATAAACAATGATAAGCTAATGGAATAGTAAAAGCTATAAATTGGACTTGAGAATGGAAAGAGAAAATCTTACAAATGTCCAAGCTTTTAACTTAGATTAAGTACTCACATTACACATCCTATGCTTACCAATAAGCACTAAGCCCCATAAGCCATCCAGTTGTGCTTAATATCCAATAAAAAGCTGAGAATCCAAGTGATTTCTCTAATGAAATAGTAACTGTGCTTAACTTACTTTGAGAACATTAAATGAATAAAACAGACTGTAATAGCTTAAAATAGCTTATAGAATTGACTAGAAAGCATAAGTAAACTTTGAGATTAAAAAGCTTAACACACAGGATTTGAATTAACTTGAAAAAAAATAAATTTACATTAATATTAAATTGAGTACAAAGCTGAATTGAAAGACAATAATTTAAAGGACATAAAATTAAAACATTTTTAAGACTAAACTACTCCTCTCTTCCATTTCTTGTTTCTCTGTCTTCTTCTCTTTATATAAGCCGAAGGTCTTCATTGCTTTTGAGCTTGTGTGTTTGTTTTGTGAGATGAATCCATACTCAATCCTAGCCCTTGAAATGCCCTGTGCTTCTTCAATTTGATATCAAACGTTGGATTAGCCTTGAAAAATGGTGGATTGCCAAGGTGGAAAGGTGGGATAGGTTTAGGGTTTTAGTGGAGAGGGGGAGGGGCTATTACCCATTGGGTAATGAGGGAGTTGCAGGTTAAAAGTGAGGAAGAAAGCCCGTGAGTTATCTTGGGTTTATTGGCGGGAAAGAATTAGGGTTCGTCAGGTTTGATTATGGGGCAGGATAAAACTTATTTGGGGATTGGCAAGTTTGCCCCCTGAAAGTGTAAAGTGATATTGCAGCAAACGTCCTTGTGTGGTACATCTTTGAGAAGTTGGCAGGTTAAGCCCTCCAACTCATATATGTTGATTACATAGGAAATCCTTGGTTAATATAACTTGAGGGGTTTGGCAGTTTTGCCCCCTCAAGTTATATTTTACTAGAATTGCAAATTCAGTCCTTGTATTTTATCACCATGCTACACAACTTAAAAACTTGGCACTTTTGGTCCCTCAAGTTATATTTTCTGCTTTAGCTTCTCGGAGTTGACTCTGACTTTGTCGGGGTTGACTTTGACTTTGACTGTTTGACTTTTCTGATGACTTTTTGACATGATTGACTTTTGGCTTCGATTTGGCTTTGTCTTCACACACTTTTCCATTCCGTGCTTAGTTTTGTCGTTTTTGGCTTTATTTTTCGTCCTTTTGTGAATATCCGTTTACTGCACAACATAAATGCAAAACAAACATATATTTGGCAATTTTTGTCTGTTTTTGGTCATTTAAGTCCGTTTTTAATGGAAAAAGGTATATGTAATTAAGCACATACCAACGCGTCACTAAATCGTCCGAATGCAACCTATATATTTATAGGTCGTATAAGTACCAAGTACTTTTATTAACTATATCATATATAATCTTATATTAGTTACATCATACTATCGTTCGGGCTATCATAATTTAGAGGTCATGTAGTAACGTATGAGGAGCTAGGACACTTTAAATCGTAAATCCAACAACTCGTCGATACGCAACCCCGATGGGCTTCATTAGGAAATACTCCTAGGAATTTCTGCTACTTAGATAACCACATATAAATTTGATATAGCTAATCAACGTTAATCGTTTCGTGAATCTTTTTTATAAGTAAAAACATTTATAATTACGCCTTTAGCAAAAATGACCTAACTTTATCATTTTAAGTCTGTTTCTCGCGTTTCTTACGTCCACGCTTTCGTATTAAGACGAGTGATCAAAATATTATGTTTTTAAATTTTCAACATTCTGTGGTGAATAGTGTTTTTACTGTTCATAACAGCTATAACTTAGTTTTTTTACATTTTAATTAGCATAAACTCGTAAATGTAATGACTTGTCCGTTTTAATCCCGATTTTAGCAATTCCTTCGAGTACATCTTTGTTATTGAAATATGTATCACATTTTATAAAGTTGGGTCTGCTGATGAATAGTAACTTTTACTGTTCATAGTTTATAAAATTACTTTTATAAACTTTAATTATCGTAAATGTCGTAGTTTATTCGTTATAGCTCCGTTTTTAGCGATTCTTGCGAGCATGTTCTTGTAATTAAAAGTTTTATCAATTTATTGATGTTTTAAAAATATAAGTTTCTGTGGTAAATAGTAACTTTTATAAAAGTAGCTTTATAAACGTATTTATCGTCGTAAACTCGTAACTAGCGTATCTTCTTCGTTATAAATCGGTTTTTAGAGTTTCTTATCATTTTGGAATCATCGTGAGGCGTAGTATTTTATAAAAATGATAACCCTACTGTTTGGATTTCGAATCCAAATAGCCTCTTTTGTATCTTATATATAGTTAATTATATACTTGTGTTTTGTATACTTTTCAACAAATTAAAATACCACAATTTCTTTACAACTCTTAATATACTATGCCATATATATTATATAGTCCATAGGTCCATAATTTGTCCTTAAGTCCAAGATAACATGTTCATACCATGGCTTAAAACCTTAAACTTTCTTAAGTACACTTTTAACCATAAACATATATAACTTTTTATACTTTAACCAACATGTTACCACACTCATAATTTCATTATTCCATGATATTACACATCACATATCATATTAAAAAGTGTTAAAAATCATGATCACAAGTAAGTTATCCATTTAACATGTTTAAAAGCCCTAAATGGTGATTTAGTTATATAGAACATGTAAACACATAAAATCATAATTATGAAATGACTAGGGTTTTAGATAACCTTGTATGAATAAGTAGTGAACAAGAGAACAATTACACCCTTGTGATTTAAACCCTTGGCTTGAAAATTATAAGGTGAAAACCCTAATTTTCCCAAGTAACCCTAGCTTTCCTTTTCTTGCTTCAACATTCTTAATCAACCAACCAAGCTTCCAAACCTTTTTGTATAACCTTAGATATGTTCTTAGTTACTTGTGTAAGTGGTAAAATAAATTGTATAGAATTATTGTGGGAGGTGGGGGTTTGGCCGTGGCTTATGTAGAGAAAGAGAGAAAAGAGATTGCTTTTTGATAAGAGTTTTGTATTGTGTGTTATCACTTGTAGTATTGGATTGATATATATGTATAAGGACTTAGCCAAGTAGTAAAACAAAGACTATAAAAGTCCCATTGGGGGGTGGGGTGGTCGGTCAACACAAGGAGCAAAAAGGGGGTGACTAGTGGTCAAAACCACTAGTCATGCCCTTAGTCTTCACCCACCTCATGGTGCACCTTGCTAGCTAATAAATGGAGTGTCCTCATGTCTCCTAATATGTAGAACATCCCATGAAATCTAGGGATTCAAGTGACTAGTTACTTTCTTGTTAAATAAAAATGTTACTTGAAATTGTTGGTAAAAATGAAAGTATCATAGAATGTGTAGTTATAATTTATCAAGTGTATACTTGTTTAATTTGTATATATGGGACGTGTATATGTATGTACATATGGATAAAGTTTTATAAACTTTGATCATTGTATATAAACATAGGTATTTGTTGAAGCGTAGATTAATTTTTTACAGTTCCGGGAATACCTAATTGTCATTTATCACGAAACATAAACGCTTTCACGTATCTGATAAAAATAACTTGTGCAATGTTAATAATTATTCTCAAAAATTACTTAACCTTTGCTTGACATAAATAATAAATTGCTTGATGCCCGTTTACGTTAACTGATCATTTTTAGCTTACGCGATTTAACTTAACGATTTCGATTAAAAACAAATGCGTACAAACTAAAAATAAATAGTGAATTTATCAACGTCATATAATGACCTAAAACACGGGGTGTTATAGTCTTCCCCTATTAGATGAGCCTTGTTCGCAAGGCTCAAGATGCGGCACTTGTTGACGGTGTTGTTTTTCTTTTCTTCATGAAAAGGTGTGGATATTTCTGTTGAAATTGGTCTTCACGTTCCCACGTGAACTCAGGACCTCTCTTGGAGTTCCATCGAACCTTGATGATAGGAATACGACTTTTATTTAATTTTTTAACTTCACGATCCATTATCTCCACTCGTTCTTCAAGGAAGTGAAGCTTGTCATCAATATGAAGTTCATCCAACGAAATTGCCAATGGTTCATCGGATAGGCACTTTTTTAAATTAGATACATGGAATGTGCTATGAACCCTGCTTAACTGGTGAGGTAGTTCGAGTCTGTAAGCAATAGGTCCCACTTTATCCAATACCTTGAAAGGGACAATGTACCTTGGGTTTAACTTCCCCTATTTTCCAAAACGGATAACCCCGTTCCAAGGCGAAACTTTTAACATGACTCAATCACCAACTTAAAATTATAAAGGCTTACGCCTTACATCCGCGTAACTCTTTTGGCGATCTCGAGCGACTTGAATTCTTTATTTGATCTGTATGATCTTTTCGGTTGTCTCGTGTATAAGCTCTAGACCGGTGAGTTGAGCATCTCTGACCTCGGTCCAGCAAACAGGCGATCGACACTTCCGACCATAAAGTGCCTTAAATGGGGCAACTTTAATGCTAGCATGGTAGCTATTGTTGTATGAAAATTCGATCAGCGACAAGTGTCTTTCCCAACCATTCCCAAAATCTATTACGCAAGCGCGCAACATATCTTCAAGAGTTTGAATGGTTCTTTCACTTTGTCCATCGGTTTCTGGATGGTACGCAGTACTCATATCTAGGCTTGTACCCAAAGCCTTTTGAAATGCTCTCCAAAAGTGTGACGAATATCTTGGGTCACGGTCATAAATGATCGAGACCGGGACTCCATGTCTCGTGACCACTTCCTTTATGTATAGTCTTGCCAATTTGTCTATAAGATCAGTTTCCCTAATAGCCAAGAAATGTGCAGACTTGGCAAGACGATCTACTATCACCCAAAAGGCATCATACCCATTTGCTGTCCTGGGAAGCTTGGTGACAAAGTCCATGGTGATGTTATCCCACTTCCATTTGGGAATCTCGTTTGCTCCGATATACAAGACAATGATGGCTTTTGGTGTTCGGCTTTGGCTCTGAGACATGTCAAACATTTGCTGACATAGGTGGCAATGTCTGCTTTCATGTTAGGCCACCAGTATAATTTCTTCTATTGTCTTGGTTACAGTGTATCAGACTGGGTGAACAGGAATACTTCGATTGTGACTTCATGCATATTCAAACCTTTGATCACAGTATGACATGCAAACTTCCATAACTTCTGTTGTTCAAACATAAGTTTCCGTCACGCACGCGGTTATTATCTTTTCTTTCTTAGTTTTCTTCATGATCTTTTGAAGCTTCAATGTAGCGATACACTCATCACATCCTTCAGATCTTGAGGTTTTCTGGTTTTCTCGCCTCAGTCTGAGCTTCTAGGAATTTTCTTTGAAGATCAAGAATAGTCACTGACTAAGGCTCTGTATACCCTCAATGGCTCTTGTTGCTTTCTGCTTGTGGGCATCAGCTCAACTACATTCTCCGTTCCCTGGGTGATAACGGATTTACGCTAATCGTATCATTCAGTAACTCACAACCTTTCGACGCGCTGTCTCATGTTCAATTCTTTCTGATCAAGGATGTGTTGTAAGCTTTTGTGATCAGTGAACACTGTACACTTGGTGCCATACAGATAGTGCCTCCAAAGTTTTAGAGCAAACACTACTGCTCCTAATTCCATGTCGTGGGTGGTGTAGTTCTTCTCGTGGATTTTTAGCTATCGTGATGCATAAGCAATCACTTTTCCCTTTGCATTAGCACCGCACCCAACCCTTTGATCGAAGCGTCACAGTAAACAACAAAGTCTTCGCTTCCTTTGGGTAGTGCTAAGATGGTGCACTGCACAACTTTTCTTTTAACAGTTGGAAGGCTACTTCTTGTTTATCACCCCAATTAAACTTGACTTTCTTTTGAGTTAGTTTAGTCATTGATCTGGAAATTTTTGAAAATCCTTCAATGAACCTTCGATAGTATCCTGCAAGACCTAAAAACTAGCGAATCTCCGTTGGAGTCTTTGGAGATACCCAATCTTTAATAGATTCAATCTTGGCAGGATCCACGTGAATAACTTTATTGTCTATCACGTGACCGAGGAACTGTACTTTTGGAATCCAAAATTCGCATTTAGAGAATTTGGCGTACAACTCCTCATTCTTCAACAATTCTAATATTAGCTTCAGATGCCCCTCATGCTCTAGTTTGTTCTTTGAATAAATCAAAATGTCATCAATAAAGACAATTACGAATTTGTCCAGATATGGTTTGCACACCCGGTTCATGAGGTCCATAAACACAGCAGGTGCGTTGGTCAAAGCCACACGGCATATTGGAATTCATAATGTATATGAGTCTGAAAGCTGTCTTCGGTATGTTCTTCATCTCTCTTTTCCCCTCTCTTACTTCCTCTCTCTTTTCCTCTCTCTCTTTTCTTCTTCTTTCTTCTTTTCCTTCCCTCATTTCTTCCTTATTACGAAACCTTAACTGATGATACGACTCAGGTCGATTCTGGGAATAGATACTGACCTTTGAAGTTTGATCAAATAAGTATCAATTCTTAGTAGGGATACGGTTCTTCACGTTATTTGTTTAATTCCCGGTTAATCTATGACATTCGAAGTACTTCAGCCACCCTCTCCCAACTTCCCACTACCCCTGCTCACATCCCCAACTCCCCCCCCCTCCAGTGGACTCCACCCGGTGGCAAACCCCCACACCAAGGCAAATTCCAACCTGTACACAAATCCAAAAAACAAATATATACATATCCCAAAATGTGAACGCTATTTATAGAACTAGGTCTTATAAAGTCCTTGTAGAGAGTTTGTTAGTTGATCCGCCCAATTCATTTCATTTCAGTTAGGTCCAATCGATAATGGTACCGTGCTACAGGTGCAAACACCAGGTACTAAATCGATGTTTGAATTCTACTTGTCTAGTGGGTGGAAGACCCGACAAGTCTTCGGGAAATACTTCGGGAAAATCCTTGACAATCGGTACATCTTCAAGTTGCTTCTCCTTTGACTTGTCTTTAGTCTTCTTGACGGTAACATGTGCCAAAAAGACGTCACATCCGTTTAGCAGATACTTCTGGGTTTTGGTACACGAGATGATGTTTAATCGAGTCCCGTGTTCATTGCCGCTTCCGTCACCCCGAATAATTAAGATTTCATTCCCAAAGGGGATACGAGCGATCTTCTTAGCACAATCAATAACGGCGTGGTATTTCGTTAACCAGTCCATGCCAATTATGACATCAAAACTACCCATCTCTATAGGCATAAGGTCGATGTGGAACGGATGGTTCAGAAAATTCACCGTACAACCCCGTAATACTGTATTTACCCTAATTATTCTACCGTCAGCTAATTCAACGTCATAACCATGATCTAGTGTAGTGGGGATAATATCTATCAAGGTACTAAATGCAGTAGATACGAAACTTCTATCAGCACCAGTATCAAATAATATGGAGGCACAATGGTTGTTTAGGAGGAACGTACCCGTCACAACGTTGTTGTTTGGGTTTTGCCCCCTCAACTCACACCTGCAACAAGCCCTGGGCTCGCGTTATCATTTCCCTGATTCTTGTTCTTCCACCGTAGGCAGTCCATTTTGAAGTGGCCTGGGGCTCCACACTCATAGCAAGTAATGCATTGGTATTTGCCCCTTGGGCTCTTCGGTTGTTGTTGTTTTTGTTGTTGCGGTTGTTGTTGTTATGGTTGTTGCTGCGGTTGTTGTTATTGTTGTTGTTGTTGTTGGCAAGTATACCGGCCGGTCTACATGTCCTGGCCAGGATGGGCACAACTTTCTTGCAGTTATTGCACCTTGGTTGTAAAGGGATAGTCATGATGGTAGTTTGCTGCGTAGGGGTACATAGAGGTTTAGGCCCTCCATACGGTCTCTTGTCACCGTTCCCTACAGCATAGGCCCTGCCTGTGTTCTGCCTTTTGTTCTGCTATGGATGGTTCTGGTTGTTCTTGGAAATGTCATCAAACATCCGCTTGTTTTCAGCCTGCCTTTCAGCGATAGTGTTGATTTTTCGTATCCATCAGTTCGGATGCCATTTCAGTACCTGCCTGCATCGGTTTTCGGCTTCTCGATGCCCACAACACTTACATGATTCTTGTTCAGGGCAAGAACCACCGACATACCTTTCATCCTTGTCCGCTTTTTCAGGAATATTCTAACCAAAGTTAGTTGCTAGTTCTTGGATCGATTGATTGTCCCTGTCAATCGGTACCTTTCACTTTCAAATTCTTACTTCTAACCTCGAGTTCTTCATCTCGTTCTCGAACGGTACTTGTCAGTCATTTTTTTTTTCAAGATCTGTCATAAGTCATTGCATAGGTAACCTTTATGGACCTACAATCCTAACGTGGAGTTCCACCACGTCAAAGCACTGCGTGAAGAGTACAAGTGGAAAACTGTAATCTGATTTTCCACAGAGCGGTGCTTAGCGGGAATACAGTCTCCGAGCAGTTGCTTATGCGGAATACAGTCTCCATCCTTTCAAACCATTAAGTTAATTCAACAACTCCCTCAGTGCCTTTGAAATATAGAGGTTGGCACTTCATGAAGTCTTGATAGGTGCACTCCCGAGCAACGCGTTCAGTCCTCCTAACACCCCGTTCTTCAGGTATGGCTGTCATCGTCATTCCTAGTTACATCAAGTGCTGCTAGTGCAGCAGTGACACCTTGATCAATCATTGCATAAAGTTGGGCATTGGTGACAGATGTGGTAGTAGTTGTTGTTTTTGGGGCTGGTCTAGCCCTCGTGGTTCTTTTCGGTGCCATTTTCTTCAATCACAAAAAGTATAACACCCGTTAGATTTCATAAAATCTTAACCATGACATAACATATACACAATAAATAAAACAAGATCACATCCCACAGTGAAATATATAACTGAACTGAGTTCAACACCGGTATAGATAAATCGACATTCATTCACACAAATTCGATTACAACCAAAACATATTACGAATACAACATAAACCTAGAGCCCTACTAGCCGGGAGTCACCCGTAATACTTAGTAGGCTATATACAAAACAACTAGTCATAACATGATCTATGAACTACTACCGGCCTCCTCCAATGCAACTGGCTGTGCTGGACCTCCAGAGGGTCCCTGTTGTCCCTGCAGTGCTGTCACCTGTCCCTATAAAGTGGTCACCTGTCCATGTAGTGATTGCATCAATGTCAAAGTCTGCACAAGCTGCTCCTGTCGAGTACGGTCAAATGTCTGTAATGCTGCAATCTCTGTCTGCCTCCTGTGGTCTGCCTGTAGCATCTCTAAAGTCACAGTCTGACTCCTACGATCAGCAGCCTGCAACTGTGAAATCACTGCCTGTTGAACAGAGCGTAATGCCATAATCTCTGAACGTACCATATAGCTAACCTCTATGGAGCGTCCCCATACCTCCCGGGAAACCAGAGCCTCCTGATCTAGTAGTCGTGCAGTCTCATAGTGGTACTGACCATCATCAACCAATGTCTCAACTCTCTGATATATCTGGGTCTGCCTGTCCTGAGTATCCCCTATCACAGCATAGATATCCTGCGTGTCATGCTCCTGAACTGTAGCAAGCTCGGTCACCCTAGTATTGACCCTTTTAAGGGTCATCGGTGCTACCTCCTCAATAGCCTCTCCCAGGTCTACCCAAACATCTCTAATCCTATAGCCGACCTCCTCGGATCTCTACGTCTGATCTCGGTATCCGTAGTACCGATAAACCCATAGTCTGCCCTACGACATCCTGTCAGTCTAGCGGCAACAACAGATGAACCCTCTCCAATCTCGTACCTAGGACCCTGAGTAGAACATAACCTCTTCCGAGGTGGTAAGCAAACCTCGGGTATGTCCTCTCTACGGTCAGTGGAGAGTAAATGCAAGGGTGGTGTCCCTGATGATGGTGCAGCTGGTCTAGTATGGGAGAGTATGATAGGTGGTGGTAATGGTGGTGAATGGGAAGTAGATGCGGCCTCGGCTCTCAGCCGGATCATAGCAGCTCGATAGCCCAACGGACGGATAGGACTAGCAGATGGTGATGCAGGTGATACAGATGCTGGTGGTGATGATGTGAGTGGGGGAGATGGTATCTGTGGTAATGGAGATGATAGTGGAGTAAGTGGGGATGGTGGTGGAGTGGTTAAGGCAAGAAGTCTCTCGATCTCTTCCCTAGGAGGAAGTGACATGGATGGCTCATCCCAGATAGATATCCTGGCAGTCATATGGTGTACAGGTGGGATAGAGTCGGCCGAAGCTGGGTGCTCCTCCTCCTCCTCCTCATCCTCGTTCTCGTCCTTGTCCTCATCCTCGTCCTCATCATTGGCATCATCTTGGGAATGCTCCTCCTCCTCTACCTCATCATCATCATCCCTATCAGCAGGGTAATCAGCTGGATCCTCCTCGGGATCCTCATTTTCCTCCTTTGGCTCTTCCTCTGGATCAGACTCAGGAACATATCCTGGTGAATCTGCAGTGGGTGAGGCAGCAGCAGGCAGTGACTGCTCCTCAGCCGGGAGTATCTCATCCTCTAGTGGCATGTACTCAGGGTACATCGGCTCAGGAATAAAGTCCAGTGGGGGTGGTGACTGCGGCTCCTCGGGGCCAGGCATGTATTCAGGCGATGGTGGAGCCTGATAAGCAGCCACTATGTAAGCATATGGGTCCTCTAGCATAATGGGTGGTCCATCGACTCCTGGTGAACCAATGTCTGACCTATCCTCAAATGGACTGGACACTATCGTGTAGGTGACCGTGGAATCTTTCGAATCTGACATAACTGTATCTGAAAATCCAAAATAACTTATATTAGTATTTAATATAAGACTCTTATAGTAATATACATTTATATCATAACATGTATATCAATCATGCATGCATCTAGCCTAACCGACTAATGCACAAGTAGTGTATGTATGTATGTATGCATGTATGTCCCGTGAAAAACCCCTTTTGTATATAAGCAATGTTTGAAAACGGTTATAGTCCAGCAAAAACATTTTGACTTGGTTCTTTATAACGTTGGCTCTTGATACCATTCTATAACACCCCCAAAATGGGTCGCAGCGGAATGAGGATCTCCGGGGCATGTTACTTCATAGATCAATAGCACAAGATATATAAGAACGACATTTAAAAGTCGTTTAAACTGATACATTGGATTTAATAAAAGACTTGTTACAAAAGCATATAGCTTTACTTGTTCATCGTTCAATATTACAAAAGATTTCCAGTCATGACATATATTCCCAAAATGTAATGCATACAAATCTTTAAGCGTGATATCCAAAATGCAACACCAATGTATCCCTGACACCTCGTGCCTATTGACCTCCTGAAAACATTGCTTAAAAACGTCAACAAAATTGTTGGTGAATTCATAGGTTTATGTAAATAAATTATGCAGGACCGCAAGACTTTTCCCGTGATAATGCAACACATGCAGACATCACAAAACCCGATTACTGTTGCACTAAGCTCATGACACTGAAGCTAGACTTATATTACTGCTATACAAATTACGCAGTTCTGCCCATAACATCTCTGCTATATAAATTTCGACAGTTGGTCCATGCCGATGTTGTAGCCGCAACATCCGAAAATCGACCTGTTCTAACGTTCGTTCACGTGATAACTAATCACCCGAACGGGGTTGTCAATCCCAATAGATCTATTTTACAACACTCGCGCTTCCAAACTAGGAATTAACAGTTCATGATAAGTGGGCTCAGATAGGTTATCGCTACTTAGGCAAACACGTAATCAATAAAATAACCACTTGCGTCCAATTTATAAAACAAAGCATGTTTTCACCCCAAAACTTGTAAATCAGTAAAAACTGTAAAAAAAAGTGGGGTATGAACTCACCTCAAGAGAGTGATTCTATAATAGATTCACAAGGTGAAATCGAGTCCACTAAATCATCGAATGAAACCGTATATTTTGATAGGTCGTATTAAGTACAATTACTTTGGTTTACTAATCATTGTATAATCCTATTTTATGTTACATCATAATATCGTTCGGGCTATCATAATTAAGAGGTCGTGTAGTGACGTATGAGGAGCTAGGCCACTTTAAATCGTAAATCCAACAACTAGTCGATACGCCACCCCGAAGAGGCCTCATTATGAAACTCCCTAGTAATATAGTACATTGATAAACCATTTATTCATTCTATATGCTACATCCACCGTCTAATCGTTTTCGTGAAATCATATTTGTAAAGAGTAAAACGTTTATAAATACACTTTTAGCAATAAATGACCTAACGCTTTTCAAAATGAGGTCCTTGTTTTCAAAATCAACATGAAACAAGTAATGCCATCTCGTCCCGAGATAAATAAAGGAGTACATTTACCAATTTGTAAACGAATTTAAAATGCATTAATAATGAGTTTGAATCAGCTATGTAAATCAATTTGTAACCAATCATGTTCTCACGCCAAAAATATATAAAACAAGTAAAACGTGGGTCTATAAACTCACCTCAAGTGAGTGATCCGATAATATATATCAAATGCG
Source organism: Tanacetum coccineum (assembly GCA_026074375.1). Taxonomy (NCBI): domain Eukaryota; kingdom Viridiplantae; phylum Streptophyta; class Magnoliopsida; order Asterales; family Asteraceae; genus Tanacetum; species Tanacetum coccineum. The sequence continues at coordinate 75,554 of BQNB010000202.1, forward strand.
GAAAAATGCTTCACAATTATCCCGAATGCAACCTAATCCAATATAGGTCGTATAAGTACTAAGTACTTTGCTTAACAATATCATATATAATCCTATATAGTTACATCATACTATCGTTCGGGCTATCATAATTAAGAGGTCATGTAGTGTACGTATGAGGAGCTAGGACACTTTAAATCGTAAATCCAACAACTCGTCGATACGCCACCCCGAAGAGGCCTCATTATGAAACTCCCTAGTAATATAGTACTTTGATAACCACATATGATTCTATATAACTACATCACCAACTAATCGTTTTCGTGAAATCATATTTATAAAGTAAAAACGTTTATAAATACGCCTTTAGCAAAAATGACCTAACTTTATCGTTTTAAGTCTGTTTCTCGCGTTTCTTACGTCCACGCTTTCGTATTAAGATGAGTGATCAAAATATTACATTTTTAAGTTTTCAACATTCTGTGGTGAATAGTGTTTTTACTGTTCATAACAGCTATAACTTATTTTTACGTTTTAATTAGCGTAAACTCGTAAATGTAATAACTTATCCGTTTTAATCCCGATTTTAGCGATTCCTTCGAGCACATCTTTGTTATTGAAATATGTATCATATTTTATAAAGTTGGGTCTGCTGATGAATAGTAACTTTTACTGTTCATAGTTTATAAAATTACTTTTATAAACTTTAATTATCGTAAATGTCGTAGTTTATTCGTTATAGCTCCGTTTTTAGCGATTCTTGCGAGCATGTTCTTGTAATTAAAAGTTTTATCAATTTATTGATGTTTTAAAAATATAAGTTTCTGTGGTGAATAGTAACTTTTATAAAAATAGTTTTATAAACGTATTTATCGTCGTAAACTCGTAACTAGCGTATCTTCTTCGTTATAAATCGGTTTTTCGAGTTTCTTATCATTTTGGAATCGTCATGAGGCGTAGTATTTTATAAAAATGATAACCCTACTGTTTGGATTTCGAATCCAAACAGCCTCTTTTGTATCTTATATATAGTTAATTATATACTTGTGTTTTATATACTTTTCAACAAATTAAAATACCACAATTTCTTTACAACTCTTAATATACTATGTCATATATATTATATAGTCCATAGGTCCATAATTTGTCCTTAAGTCCAAGATAACATGTTCATACCAAGGCTTAAAACCTTAAACTTTCTTAAGTACACTTTTAACCATAAACATATATAACTTTTTATACTTTAACCAACATGTTACCACACTCATAATTTCATTATTCCATGATATTACCCATCACATATCATATTAAAAAGTGTTAAAAATCATGATCACAAGTAAGTTATCCATTTAACATGTTTAAAAGCCCTAAATGGTGATTTAGTTATATAGAACATGTAAACACATAAAATCATAATTATGAAATGACTAGGGTTTTAGATAACCTTGTATGAATGAGTAGTGAAAAGGAGAACAATCACACCCTTGTGATTTAAACCCTTGGCTTGAAAATATAAGGTGAAAACCCTAATTTTCCCAAGTAACCCTAACTTTCCTTTTCTTGCTTCAACCTTCTTAATCAACCAACCAAGCTGCCAAACCTTTTTGTATGACCTTAGATATGTTCTTAGTTACTTGTGTAAGTGGTAAAATAAATTGTATGGAATTATTGTGGGATGTGGGGGTTTGGCCGTGGCTTATGTAGAGAAAGAGAGAAAATAGATTGCTTTTTGATAAGTGTTTTGTATTGTGTGTTATCACTTGTAGTATTGGATTGATATATATGTATAAGGACTTAGCCAAGTGGTAAAACAAAGACTATAAAAGTCCCATAGGGGTGGGGTGGTCGGCCAACGCAAGGAGCAAAAAGGGGGTGACTAATGGTCAAACCACTAGTCATGCCCTTAGTCTTCACCCACCTCATGGTGCACCTTGCTAGCTAATAAATGGAGTGTCCTCATGTCTCCTAATATGTAGAACATCCCATGAAATCTAGGGATTCAAGTGACTAGCTACTTTCTTGTTAAATAAAAATGTTACTTGAAATTGTTGGTAAAAATGAAAGTATCATGGAATGTGTAGTTATAATTTATCAAGTGTATACTTGTTTGATTTGTATATATGGGACGTGTATATGTATGTACATATGGATAAAGTTTTATAAACTTTGATCATTGTATATAAACATAGGTATTTGTTGAAGCGTAGATTAATTTTTACGGTTCCGGGAATACCTAATTGTCATTTATCGCGAAACGTAAACGCTTTCACGTATCCGATAAAAATAACTTGTGCAATGTTAATAATTATTCTCAAAATAATTACTTAACCTTTGCTTGACGTAAACAATAAATTGCTTGATGCCCGTTTACGTTAACTGATCATTTTTAGCTTACGCGATTTAACTTAACGATTTCGATTAAAAACAAATGCGTACAAACTAAAAATAAATAGTGAATTTATCAACGTCATACAATGACCTAAAACACGGGGTGTTATAGTCTTCCCCCGTTGGACGAGCCTTGTCCTCAAGGCTTACGATGCGGTACTTGTTGACGGTGCGAAAAAAAAAAAAAAAAAAAAAAAAAAAAAAAAAAAAAATAAAAAAATAAAAAAATAAATTATATAATTATTTACAAGAATACATGTAAAAGGCGTTGCTAAGTCAAGACTCGACAAAAACTAGGACAAATACACAACTATACATCAAACTCTTATTTTTTTCTTTTCTTGACTCTTTCTTGACATAAACATAAGCAAGTTGGCAGCCCGTACATTTTAAAACATATTTTTTTTGTTTTCTATATACACTTTTTCCTTGCCATTTGCTAAAAAAAATATACATGACTCGGGGTTTATAATAGCACCCCTATACTTGAGTTTTATAATAACTCAATAATTAACTAACTAATGACCAAAATTAGAACGATCAATAAACATGGATTATATTAGACAAATATGGGGGTAATAGTTTGACTTTCTTCCCCATTTCTCCATATAATAAAAACTACCATGAATCCCAATCGTCCTAAAATTGTGTACACTAACAATAGACTCGACTTAGCAACCATGTAATCAAGTAAACAATTAACTAGGGTTAAACAATTGTGATAACAATAATGTACTAAAAATGAGTACATACAAATAAGGCTAAGGCGATTTGGGAGTAACATTTTGGTGGGGTGTAAACAATGCTTTTCATTAATAATCCAGAATCCATCAGAAAATTACGAGAATCGTAAAAAGGATAGGCTTAGAGGGGATGTACTAGGGGTATCTTGCACTAAAAATGAGTGCATATCAAGGGTGTAGGGTAGTTATATATGACCGATGAGATCATCATAACTATATCAAACGAAGGCTAAAAATAAGGGTTATCCTAATGCCTCTTATCACTTAGCAAATCTTAATCACACGAATGCGATCTCACTAACAGTCTTGGGATTAATCGCTAAAGCAAGTTCTAGAATCTATAATACTGTCGGTACACTCTCATAAGCATAAAAAATGAATGCCTTTATTCCTAAAGATCTAAGCGCGAACCTCTTATTTTGGGGGTGGAATTTTTGAGTGGTAGGGTTTTTTGTGCTAGTCATACAACTCCTATCCATGAGACGCTTCTAATACTACAGTTTCAACGATATATGCCATAAAAGTTTTTTTAATTTGGGTCAAATTACCATCCTAAACTATGTTTCAGTATATTACTCATCTTTTTAAGAACAAAGCAAATGCAAATGAAAGATTAATCTCTAAGGCTTTTATTGCCCCCTACACTTATTTTGAACATTGTACCCAATGTTCTATGAGTACCCGAAAAACGAATACAGGGAAGATAAATACAAAGCATGAGAAATTAATACTCCCCTGGTTTGCTCGATATCAGAGAAGAAACGAGATAAAATGGCTAAATCGTCATCCAAGAATCGTCCAAGTGAAAATCCATTGAACTTCCGGACTCTCCTCATCTAATATAACATGTCAATCAAAGACAAAAACAACTATATTAAGAGTAAAATGGAGGGAAATAATATACAACCCTATTAATCATAAATTAAAATCCTAAGAAAGCAATAAAGATAGAATGTTAGTACTAATGTAATCATGGCTTTTTGCAATATATTGGAAAATTAAACATTCTGGAAATTAAACAAAAATAACTTTTCAAAATTCAAAAAAACATGAATTTCTCCATTGTTATAGTGTTAACGCTGTCAGGATTTAATCCTGACGCCATCTCCAGCACTGAGAAATTTTGCGTCTTTGTTTTCTAGAAAACATTTTGCAAAAATAACCTATTAATGATTTCCGAGAAAAATTTTACGACATAAGCCACAAAAACGGTTAGTAAAAATATGTGACTCAAAACAAACAAAACATAAAAGTGTGAATTTAACTTAAATTAACTATTTTACATGTTTGAAATTCTTCTTAAAAACCGGATATTTTCCCCTACACTTATCTTATGCAAAATACCTTTGATTGTAATCAAGACGATGTTATAGACAATAAAACATGATCACATATAATTCAAACATATAAGATAACCACTCAAGGGTGGCCTAGTGGCAAAAGAGATTGAGACTATCTCTAAAATGTGTGAGGTCCCAGGTTCAATTCCTGCTAGGTGCAAACAACCTTGTAGTAGCCACACCAACCTCCTGAAAAGGGAGGGCTTTATCTGGTATGAGTCTGTGTGGCGGTGGGTTCAAACCCCGTGGATTAGTCGGCCAAATGGTCGGAAATCATGGTTACCAAAAAAACATATAAGATAAATAATAAGAATTAAAAACACACGACACCCCTAAAATGCATTAAATAAAAGATTAGGTTGCCTCCCAACAAGTGCTTTTCTTTATTAACGAGTCTTCTAGCTAGACTCGGAGTTGCTCTCCTTACGTGACTCCTACATCATTCATACTACTACTCCTTCTATTGAGAAATTTAATTGTTTTGATTATCCCTTCATCGCGCTTGTACTCGGGTCCTAATTTCAAACATTTTAAGTAATGAGTCATTCTTTTCCTACTAATGTAACCTTCTCCTTTTTCCTCGTCTCCTTTACTTGCTATAAATAAGGGTGGTATGTTATCGGTGTTAAATCTTCTATATCCTTAAAACTTTTCATCTTATGAGGCATATTAAAAATCACCCTCTCATCGTTTTTCTCAAACATAACAGTTCCTTCTTCTTTATCATAAGTAAGCTTAGACTGTTTTGCAAAAGGTTTTCCCAAAACCATCCCACCTAGATAGTGGTCTATGATACTATTAACAAACTCTAGAATTATAAAATCACATTCATAAGTAAAATTACCTACGAAGACTTTTATACCTCTATCCCTTCCTTTAAAATTGCAAGTCTTGATAGGATTTGACGATTTCTCTCTTGATTTTAATCCCTCACTTATAATCTAGTTATAGTAAAGTCTAGACATTATATTAATTGGGGATTCTAGGTCGATGTGCGTTTGCTCTTTAAGTAAATACCCTATCATACATGGGATCTTTATATTATCCAAACTTCCTTTTCTAATCTTAGATTTAACCCAAGAAGGTCAAGGATTTTTCTAAAGCCATTCATGATATTCTAACTCTTTTTTAATAGGGAAGGTGTTAAAGTATTCTAAGTCATCCTCTTCTTCTTCCTTTTTAATTTCTTCCTTAACTTCTTCTTCTAACTCCCCACTCTCTTTGTTTTCTACAACTAACTCAAATTCGGGTTCTCCTTCTAAGCAAGAAGGTTCACCAGTGGGTGGTGCAACAATTATGCCTAAATATTCAAGAAGCTTTTCGAGCTCTCGAACCCTTCTACTAACGGGTGATGTTGGTGATCCGGGTGGTGATGATGGATTCACGTTCTCTACATTGAAAAATAAAATAATAAAAGGGAAATTACAAAACAAATAACACAAAGAAAAGATAGACTAAAAGAAAGCTAATCCTAAAAAGAAAAAGAAAATCTCACTTGATAAGAATCTAGTGAGTAGACGTAAGATAGATTAAATTCAAAACCTAGACTATCCCCCGGCAGCGACGCCAAAAACTTGATGCGGATTGTTGCGAACGCAAAAGTTTTACAACCCTCTCAGGTAGTGTACCTAACCATTATAGTGTATTATAGGCAAAACTCGGGGGGATATTATCGTTCACTAGGGGAATAGTTTGGGTAGGCTCGTATTGTATGTTTACTAAGGTCTAAGGGTTGAAAGATTATTTTTGTATTTTTATATTTTTTAGAAAGCAAGTAAATCTCGGGTTTAAAGAGGGGGTTGATTAACCTACTAAATTAAACTACTCCTAATTATGCAGAAAAGTAAATTTGATGGAAAATTTTGTATGGTTAAACAAACGTGTTTACCTAATTATGCACTACTCCCTAGTTGTTTTCTCTAATTTTATTGCTCGTCACCCTAGTTAATGTAATGTGTAAGTATTCTCTAATTCAGCAGCGGGTTGGTCAAGTCCGCTATCTAAGTGACAACCTAGACAGTGGTTACCTGCAAACACCGTTTAAGTCCAATAGTAAATTCACTCGCAATAAATACTTAATTCGATATCCACCCAAAGGTGATCTAAATATGAAGATCTAATCACATGTATCCTCTACCCTAACCGCGTTTCCCTAGACGTCTATGCCATGATATGAAGATCAAATAGCTAGTTCTCTAAAGCCTAACGCGCACACCATTCACAAGAAGCAATAATAAAAGATCTAACAACCAAGTTTCATGTAATCATAAGTAAACACAATTAAATTTAGCCAAGCGTATTAATTGAAAGAGAAGAAAAATTAATCAGACAACACATAGACATATTGAATGATTAAAAGAGTTTAGGAACTTCACTTCAATTAAACATGGAGTTACAATGAGTATCAAAGGGTTAAAAACCCTTAAAAATCGACCAAAATGGATGCTACAAAGTTATCCCACGAATACTTTACGTTTTTCCACCCAAAATATGAAAAACAGGGTTTGTATATATAGAAAATAGGGTCTTACAGCGTCGCTAGGGTTTCCTAACGCAGTCAACCCGCTGAATCTTCTAAAGGCTTCTTATTCTCGGTTATTGTAATGGCGTCGCAAATCGTGGGGACGTCGTCGCCCTTCACTTCTGACATCGTTGCCCTTCACTTCTGATGCCGTCGCAGCAAATCCTGACGCCGTCTCCATGCACTGATAAGCCAAGTGTTGTGTCTTTGTCCAGTTTCTTCCCAAATCGAGCTCACGTCATGTGCTTTTCTTCTAAATGCTTTCCAAATGCTAAATGACCCCGAAAAAGTGTATAAAATGACACCTCATCAAGCATCCGCGTTTTTGTCTGGAGCTCCCAGCGCCTCTATTCCCAAAACCATTACCGTGGCATCTTCCAAATTTATTTCCCCCGCTACCAAATTGATTTCCATGCCCAAATGATTACCCTTATGGAAGAACATTCGAAAGTTCCTCGCAATCAAATTGAACTCTTCGGATTCATCTTCGTCTTCACCACTTCCTCCTTCAGTATCACTATCATCACCAGTTTGCTCCCTAGTAACTTTAGCTTTAAGAGCCAATGACTTAACCTTTTCTTTGGTAGTCTTATAAACTACGCCATCATTTTCTAAGACCATTTTAAACTTTAAGGTTGTCAGTTAGCTCATCAAGAAAAGTGTAGCCAAGTCCTTGGCTTCTTCAATGGTCGTAACGTTTGCTCTCCATTTCAACGGGACTGTACGAAGAAACTACCTCACATTATTTTTGCTAGAGTAGTCTTGATCTAAATATTTAAGACTAGTAACAATAGCATTGAATCGTGTGTAGCCGCTATCAATAGTTTCTTCACTTGAGATTGCGAACTTCTCAAATTGTTGAGTGAGAAAGAAGACCCTAACCTATAAACACGATTCTAATAGAAAGGGTATAAGAAAGAAGACCCTCGACTTATAACACACAAGTGTGAATTAGGTTCTTGTGGGCCTTCTTGAGGAGATGTTGTAACATTTCGGATTTAAAGTCACTATTTATCCCGAGCTTTAGTTTATTTTCTAAATTTCATAGAATTTATTTTTATTCCTTTTAGTCGTTTTTATTAAAATCGCCAATTTTAACTCATTCGTAAATCCTACCTTGGATATTTATTCATTTTAACAATCGAGAAATCAACAATTTCATCTTTTAGCTTCGAGAGCTTAATTATTTATTGTAGTACTTTTTTGATTTTTTTATCCGCGTTTGGCCGAAACCGCGTCAAAATAGTGTTTTTAAAATTTTAAACATTTTAACTAAGTGTTCTAAAACAAATATTGTGGTATAAATGTTTTTTTAAATTAAAAATATAATTTATAAACATAACATGTAAACCAAACACCCCTTTTCTTTTAATTAGCTCCTACTAAACTAAAAACCAAACACCCCTTATGTTTTATTAGCTCCTACAAAGTGACAAACCAAACACCCCCTTATTATCTTTTTATTTTTATAAACTTAACCCATATACAACCCAAACCCACACTTTAATTATATATTTACTAGTTATAACCCAAGACCAGGTGTACCTTAACAAAATTTCTATATAAAAGCCCACCCCCCTTTGTTATTAACCGAATAAACACACAAACAGATACAACGTTAAAAAAATCTCTTGTTTTCTCCTTCCTCTTCTGTGATCGACGAACAGACCAAAAACCACCATCACCATTGCCAAAAATCCAATTAAACACTTCCCTATTAATCCTACATCATTCCTATACGAACCCCAATCATCAATCCTTTTCAAATAAAATTAACCATGCATCAAGATTCCAATTTTTGATTTTATATAACTTTAATTTTTGAGTTTTGATGTAATTAGATGCAAAAAGATCATCAAGGGTTTATTGTTAAGTGCTTTTAAACAAATTTGGTGAATCGAATCAAGGTCTTTGGGTCTCCTTTGTCTTTGTGGTGCTCGGCACTGATTATCAAACCTATTAATAGTTTTGATTTTTCCTTCTATTGTGTGTTGCGTGTGTAAGTATTCTCTTTGAATTTTATAATTGGTGTACATATGATAGTTTGCTTTCATGTATTATCTTACGTTTGAGAATCCATGAGTAATTCATGTTGAGGTTTGATGATGTTGTGAATTTTGGTGATTTATTAGTTAGAGTGATAGTAGTTTGACGATAGTGAATTGGGAGAATTTGAGTAGAATTATAACCTCAATGAAGACCAAAAGTTTAGGCATATAATTGGCGAGATGAGTGTGTTGAGTGAAAACTAAGATTTTAATTGTTAAGAAGATAGTGTTTCCCGCCATAAGATCGGTTTGGAATAAGAGAAGTGTCTAATTCTTAAAAAACGAAAAAGGAAATGGCAGTGTAATGAAGTATTGAAAACTAAAAAGCAAAATTCTGCACCCACTGTTTTTTGTGCAAAGTTTAAGTCCATCTTGCGCGTATGTAACTTGTCATGCCGAATAGGTTATCGTATGTTTCAGGACCCTATGACTAATATCTAACGAGTCTACTTTCCAACTAGGCATCCAACGATTTTCATACCGAAATGAGGGCAAAAACATTTTTACGTAAATTGGTTGCAAAACTGGTGTTTTGAGTTCGATTTCAGTGCAAAGATGCAGTGAGCTAGACGGGAATAAAACTTAATATTTTTGGACGAAATACACACAGTAGCATATTCATGTGATGTGTGACCTTCCAAATATTTCCAGATTTTTCTGGAGTAGGTTAGAGGTTGTCTAATAGGTGTCCAACGTTTGCAAGTCTACCATACCCTTTTTTGGGATAGTGTTGCGTTACGCAGTCATTGAAAAATGGTTAGATTTTGCTATGATTTTAGGGAAAGATACTGAGTTTAAATAGACAAGTATATGTGTTAGATAAAGAAGGAGAACACCAATTATACAACTGTTATGTATCTCTATAATGTGTTAACTACTAGTAAATAAGCCGACAAATTTAGAAAATGTAAGTTGTATCATTCTTACTGATTTCTCATTCATGATTCTCTAAACATAAGTAGATATTACAACATGCCGATATATATAAATATGTATCTCTTTACTCGTATTATGTTACATCTTATTATAAGTGTGAGTTTTAATTACGCACCACTATTATAGGTCGCGGTTGATCGTTGGCATTCGTCTTCTTCATCGAGATTTCTAGAATCACTACTTTTATTTACGGTGAGTTCATAGCCTCGCCTTTATAAATTTAAATGTTTTGTTAAACCCCGCGAAGGAGATACATGCTAGTTTTATAAAATGACACAAGTAGTTTTTCGGTATGCTTGACCCGATAAATTGATTAAATGCATGAGTACCTATTGCCAAAAGACCCCAATCGTGAATCGTTAATTCGTATGATGGGCAACGCTAATACAATAAATAATCTATGGTGTGACAACCATTTCGGTGTTTGGATCATCCATGTGGCTCAGCCAATCTACTGACTTATTTGTATTGAGATTTGAGTAAGTAATGGCAATGTACCGAACTAAACGGGAGGGCAAATGTGGTATTATTATTATTCCATATGCACTAGATGAGCGGTCAAAAGTGACGGTGTAACGAGCTCATTGCATTAGTAAGCGAATAACAACTTGGTGACAACAATTACTCGATGATTATAAGACTTGTGTTCAAATCTTTTATATTCATATAAACTCTAATGATTCACATAAGTTTCATTGACTAATTTAGTATGTTTTTATCTCAGCAATCAAGTTTAAAGACATTGGAGCACAAGAGAGAGCTTGCGTTAATTTTGTTTTGTTAATTGTTTTTCAAAATCCCATGTCCTCAAATGAAAACTTACTTATAGTTGTTTGGTCAAACTTGTATAATATTATGGTAAGATGCTTTTGTGGACTATGCTTTGAACTCAAAAACTATGGAATGGAATGTTTGCTTGTTTTTAAAACGTCTTTTCGAGTCGTTCTTTATATCTTGTGACTATTGTACTATTACTTAACACTCAAATAGTTGGTTCCGTTGCGTGTTAAATCGTGGGTGTTAAAGGTGTGTCCCCTTTAATAGAATGATAGAATTGAGAAGACTAGATCACTCTTGATGTTATACTAAAGGATAGAAGAAGATAAATATAGAGAAAGAAAGAATGGAAAGAGGTGAGGAATACAAGAGATAAGGAAGGGTATTTATAGGCTAAAAACCAAAAAATGGTAAAGATCATTTCGAGCCTAGTGCGCTTCTATGCGCCAGCTCGTGGCCAGCGCGCTAGAGATCTGTCTTGGTTTTTTTGGGTTTTTGGCTTTTTAAATACCCGTTCTTGCTAAACACCAATTGTACTTCATGCTTTTACCTTTCTGTCATTCTTACACTCAAGGTCAACCAACTCAAATAGCCATTTGATTAAAACGTTTGTGAAGTCTTTAAAAAGAAGTTTTAGGGGTGTTTGTCCAATTTCAAATATATATGAAAGAACCATTGGACAAGGATTATGTTTGGGTATTCCTTATGTGTACTTGGATGGGTTAGAAACTAACCATGGTTAAGTGAGTAAGTTGACATGGTTAAGAGAGAAAGAATATGCCAAATGAATTTTATAAACTTGGAGAGAAAGTGTGGATGTTGTGAGGGGAAATTTTAATTTCAGATTTAAATTGTGTTATGTGAGTGTGTATGAGTTGTGTGTGAGTTGGCATGATTGGATATTGATGTGATAGAAGGGAGCCTAACATTTCAAATTTAGATTTGAAATCTGAATGTTAGGAAGAGGTGAGTTGGGAAAGTGAGTAGGGGAAGACTAGTGAAGTGTATATGGAAAGTTTTGATTGTATGTGTGTAATCTGAATTTCAAGTTGAGAGTGTATGAGTGAGTGTGAGTGAGAAGTGTATAGGATAATCTTTGAGGGAGTGGGTGCGTGTGTGCGTTTGAAATTTAAATTATGGAAGCGTGTGAGTGAGTGAGTATAGAATGTATGGGTGAGAATGTTTTGATAGGACACTTAGGAGCCTATGTTGGAATGCGGGAGACAACAAATACAAGATAGTATATTGTGTAACGGAATGTGAGTTGTCACATGAGGGTAAGCTTGAAAAGGTTTATATGGTGAAGGTTTAAGGTTGAAGATGATGATAAAGAGGAGGATAATCAAAGGGTTGGTTATGTAGGTGAATCATATTTCCTTTTAAGAGAGGAAAGGATTGGGCAATAATGATTAGGGAATGTTAGAAATACGAAAGTATCGGCCACTTCCATAAATATCATAAGATAGGCTCGTAGTATAGTTTTTGGAACCTTAATAAGGTAAAATGGGCCAAAGCCTACAAAAGCCCACATGGCCTCATGTAGCCGGCCATAGGGAAGTATTTATACCCCTCTCCACACCTTGGAGAGGGTTGGTTGTTCACTTGTTCATTTCTTAATCTAATTTTGCTCTCTTTTCCTTTCTCTCTCTAAGTGTTCAATATAACACCCCGTGTTTTAAGGTCATTGTACATCGTTATATAATTCACTATTTATTTTTAGTATTGTACGCGTTTGCTTTTAAATTAAAATCGTTAAGTTAAATCGCGTAAGCTAAAAATTATCGTTCAATGTAAATGGGCATCAAACAATTAAATGTTTACATCAAGCAAGTGTTAGATAATTATTTAGAGTATAATTATTAACTTTACATATTTTATTTTTATTGGTTACGTAAAGTGTTTACGTTTCGCAATTAAATACATTTAGGCATACCCGAAAGAACCAATACATATCTATACCACCTTTACCAATACCCACAATACTTATACACTATCAAAATTTAATCATTTATTTCCTTATTCCTTAAATAAATCAGCCCATATATTATTTATATACAAATACACTTAATATATATATACTACAAGATATTTATAGGCAGTTGCAATGAATGACCAAAATTTTCCCACTTGCCTTACACCTTCTTACAAATCACGACCCTTGTAGCCTAAAACACTCCCCCATGCATGCCTTGGTCCCCTTGAGAGTTCATTTCATAACCATACTTGTTACCACTTAACCAAACTAAGGAAAATACATAGTTAGCTCTTTAAATTTTCCTATAAATAGCACCCTAATTCACCTTTATTTCTCACACAAAAACAAAAGCTACTAACTCTTTTATCTCCCTCCTCTATCCACAAAATAGCAGCAACAAAGATTGTGGGTGCAAGGTTTTGGGTATTAGTTATTTTGGAAGCTTAGGTATTGATAAAGCTAGGATTTTCATAGTTAGATTTTCGGGTTTATATTTCACTTGTCATCCCCATCTTTAAGTAAGCTTATACCACAATTATTCTTACTTATTTTACACTCTTCATATCATATAGAATCCATCCTATATCACCCATGCCATGTTAATACTTAAAAACAAGAATTTTGAATGAAAAGATGCAACTATTATGATGTATGCACTTTTTTTGTAAAAACCAACTTAAAATGGATTTTTCACTTAAGACCTTGTTACTAAACTTCATTCTAAGGTCACCTAGATGTTGTGTTCGAAACCTAGACCCAACGGTAATAATCTCGTAGCTTAATTCTAAAAATCAAAGGGTGTGGAAAAATGATAAAAATTGCAAATGGGTAACTTTGAGACTAACCACGACCACTCTAGACTGGGTTTGAGGGTCAGGGCAGTAGTTTATCTTGTAGAGGACACTATGACGTGAATGTATCAATTTGAATCACTAAAAACGGATGTCGGATGAGCAAGTTACGACTAAATGAAAATCTGCAAAATTACATGTAAAGCTGTCAAAAAGAATGAAAATTCGTGGGCAGCATACTTTGAGCTGAAATTCGAGGCCTTTAGTGTTACAATTAGATTCTGTGATAGTTTAGGTTGTTGTAGTCGGGGCGAGTGGCTTTCCACAGCCCCTGGAATCACTAAAAAGGTGTAGATTTGAGAAAGTTATTGTCCGCCAAAACACTGACCTCGCATCTATTGCATGCTGAAATAACCTGAATTTTTGCCAAGTCTGGAAAACAGGCAAATCTTCGCGACCAACCTACTTGGGCACTGTTTTCAAGGCAGTTAATATCCGAGTTGGTTGAAATGATAAACTGACTTTTTAAAGTACATAACTTCTAGTTTTCAGAAACCCCGAACTCGCATTTTTAGGATCCATGACGAAGAAGCTATTAGTCGATAAAGTAGGTAACTCGTAAATATTTGGAACTTTTGAAAACGTAAAAATTAATATTCTACTTTTCTGAAATCCACGTTTTAACTTGTAAAACATAAACGCAACTGTGTACAGGTGATATAGGACTGATATTATGCATTTGCATTATTGCACGCTAGTTTCCATTATATTAAAAGCGTATTACTTATTTAGGTGACGATTAGAGTTTTCATGCATCGTTTTTCGTGCTTACTTTTTCCATTGACGATATTACTATTTGCTTAAGGTGAGTTCATAGCCCTAGGTTTTACATTTATAATGATTTACAAGTTTTAGGGTGAGAAACATATGCCAGTTTTACAATTGGACGCAAGTGTACATTTTAACATAATTACATGTTTACCTAAGTAGCAATAACCCATCAGAGCCCATTATCATGAACTGTTAATTACTGTTGTGAGCGCGAATGTTATAAATAGATCTATTTGGGATTGACATCCCCGTTCGGGTGATTAGCTATCACTGGACAAACGAACGTATACCATGTCGGACATAGGATGTTGCGGGTTAGAACATCATCACGGGCAATGTTGGCAATTTATATTGCAATTCATACTTGTCGAGCTTTAGTGCCATGAGCTAAAGAAAACGTAATTACATTTTATGATGTTGCATCTGTTGCATTATCATGAAGAAATCTTGCGGTCCTACATTATACATTTACAAACCTATGAATTCACTCAACATTATATTAACGTTTTAAAGCAATGTTTTTCAGGAGGTCAATAAGGCACGAGGTGCAAGGGATACATTGGTGATTATATTTTGGATGTCACATGCTTAAAGATTTGGTTGCATTGCATTTTGGGGAAACATTTGTTATGAACTAGAATCTTTGTATTTTTAACTATGTACAAGTAAAGCTTCAGGCTTTTGTAACAAACACTTTGCTAAATCTAATGTATCAGTTTTAAACGGCTTTTTGGTCATTCTTATATATATCTTGCGCAATTGATCTATGATGTACCAACCTTAAACCCATATTCCGCTGCGACCTAATTTGGGGGTGTTACAGATTGGTAATCAGAGCCAAGGTTATAGAGAACCAGGTCAAATGTTTTTGCTGGACTATAACCGTTTTCAAACATTGCATTCATACAAAATGGGGTGATTTAGTTAGGTGTTGTGTGCGTTTTTCTTACTTGGTTTAGGCGTGCGTTTGATTCGAACACCATACAAAAGAGTTCATCTTTTGTGTGTTATAATACCATAAAGATAGTACTTTCTTCTTTGGTTATCTTAGTATAGGGTAGTTGTATAAGAAAAACTTTAGAAAAACTCAAAAATCTTCATTTTTTGTTGTTTTTGGTTTGAAAAAGGATTTTGTGTGCAAGAATCTTGTTTTCAAACTTTTTGTGTCAAAAACCATAAAGTTTGTGTTTTTAAGGTTCTCTTAGTCTTAGAATAGCAAGAAGTACAAGTAAAATCAAGTAAAAACGTCAAAAATTATGTCTTTAAGTGATTTAGAGTTTTTGAAGACGGCTTTTTATACACACTGTTTGAATTCAGCGATTTATACGTATTGAATTCGGCAATATATACATTGGTGAATTCGGCGATTTATACGTGTTTGTATTCGGCGATTTATACGTGTTTGTATTCGGCCATTTATACGTGTTTGGATCCGGCGATTTATACGTGTGTATATCTGGCGATCTATACGTGAGGAAATCCAACGATTTATACGTATCTTCAAATCCAGCGATTTATACTTATTTGAAATCCAGCGATTTATACCATTTGAAATCCAGCGATTTATACCATTTGAAATCCAGCGATTTATACCATTTGAAATCCAACAATTTATACCTAAGTGAAATCCAACGATTTATACCTTATTAAAATCCAGTGATTCATACGTCTTCTAAACGGCGATTTATACAAGTTTTCTTAAGGTGATTTATACATTGCACTTGGGTGATTTATACACTTACCTTTGGAGATTTATACCATATTGCCTTGGAGATTTATATGGTTTTTTCTTTGATTTGTTAAATCCCGTGAAGTATTTAATTATTTTCTCGGTTTTATCAAGAATTGTAAAATCCTATGTAATCTTAAGTCTAATTCACTTAAAGCAATCAACAATTTAACACAACAACCTCTAATCACTGAACGATCAAAAGGTTATCTTTTCTCATTCAATCAATCAATTAAAAATGACAACATTAGCAGAATTTATGATCATTGCTGGTGCGGACAACCATCCTCCCATGTTGGAGAAATCCTTGTATGACTCTTGGAAAAGTCGTATGAAACATTACATGAAGAATAGGGAGAATGGGAGAATGATACTTAACTCAGTGCAAAATGGTCCACTTATCTGGCCTACTGTCACTGAAGAGGATGGTACCATTAGGATAAAAAGTATAAAGAACTTTCTGCTACTGAAAAGATTCAAGCTGATTGCGATTGCAAAGCTATTAATATCGTTCTTCAAGGTCTTCCAACGGATGTCTATGCTATTGTCAATCATCATAAAGTTGCAAAAGATATTTGGGACAAAGTTAAGCTTCTAATGCAAGGAACAAAATTGTCATTACAAGAAATGGAATGTAAATTGTATGACGAGTTTGATAAGTTTATTTTTGTGAAGGGTGAAATATTGTATCAGTACTACTGGAGATTTGCTCAACTCATCAACAACATGAATGCTATCAATATGCCAATGAGAGCAGTCTAAGTGAATACAAAGTTTCTAAACAGTCTTCCACCAGAATGGAGTAAGTTTGTGACGGATGTGAAGTTGGCTAGAGATTTGCATACAACAAACTATGATCAATTGTATTCATACCTTGAACAACATCAGGTACATGAAAATGAAACTCGCTTGATGCGTGAACGCTACCAAGTTCCTCTTGCATTTGTTGCTAACTACAATCAACCACCGCCTCAACTTATCGACTATCACTCTCAATACAATCCTACACACATTCCTCAACAAAAAACAACATGATTCCACAAGTTCACTCTCCTCAATCTTACTCACCAATGTATCCACCTACTCATCCATCTCAAACACAAATCAATCATTCATCCGTTCCACCATCACATCCATATCAGTCTCAAATGATTCATCAAACCTTATCTCTTCCACAAATTGCTTATAATTCACCTCAACCTTCAACACAACCATTGACTGAGTTCCCTCAAATGGACTCAGGTCTTGCTGTTCCTGTGTTTAATCAAGAAGATGATCTAATTGCCTGTCTCAACAAGGCAATGGATTTTTTGACAGCTGTAGCCTCTTTAAGGTTCCCTTCAACCAACAATCAACTTAGAACTTCCTCTAATCCGAGAAACCAAGCCACAGTTCAAGACGGCAGGGTTATAGTCCAACAAGTTCAGGGGAGGCAAAGACAAAGTTATGCTGGTAATAGTTATAAGGGTAATGCTACTAGTTTAGAGGGAAATAATACAGGAGGGCAGGCTAGGGTGGTTAAGTGTTATAATTGTCAAGGTAAAGGTCACATTGCTAGGCAATGCACTCAGCCAAAGAGGCCTAGGAATGCTATATGGTTTAAGGAAAAGGCAATGTTGGCTGAAGCACAGGAAGCTGGGAAAATTTTCGATGAAGAATAACTAGCATTTCTAGCTGATATAGGTATTCCAGATGGTCAAGCTGCTCAGACAACCATTCCAAACACTGCTGCTTTCTAGACTGAGGATCTTGATGCTTATGATTCTAACTGTGATGATGTCTCTAATGCAAAGGCGGTTCTGATGGCTAATCTTTCCAACTATGGTTCTGACGTTATCTTAGAGGTACCTCCCCAAACTGATATGGATAATCAAAGTGTACATGCAATGCAGGGTTTTGAACAAACACCAGTTGCGGATCTTAAAGGTAATGAGATAACAAGTGATAGAAATATCATTCCATACTCTTAATATCTGCAAGAAACGCAACAAGCAGATGTTCAAGATACTAATTTGTATGCACAACAAGAATCAATGATTTTATCTGTGATTGAACAAATGTCAGAACAAATGATTAATCATGTAAATAATTGGGAAAAGGCTAATCAAGAAAAGAATAACGAATTCTTAACCGCTGAGCTTGAGAGATATAAAGAACGAGTCAAAACTTTTGAACGACGTCTTAATGTTGATTTAAGCACACGTGAAAAAAATGATTGATTCTCAAATGGATGATATGATAAAGGAAAGCTTGCACTTAAGCAGCAAATTGACTTACTTGAACAAAATCTTTCAAATCAAATCAAAGAAAAGGAATCTTTATTGCAAACATTTACTGTTTTCAAAAACAAATCCAAAGAAAAAGAAAATAAGTATATAAAAAAAGAAATTGATTTAGAAAAGAAGATTAAGGAATTGGATAACATTGTTTATAAAGTGGGTTAATCTACTCAAACAGTGCACATGTTAACAAAGCCATAAGTTTTTTATGATGACACTCACAAACAAGCTCTAGGTTATCAAAATCCATTTTATCTCAAGAAAGCTCAGCGGATTAAGCCAACCTTGTATGATGGTAGTGTTATATCTAGTCAACGTGTTACTAGTCCTGTGATTAATGATGAAGAGACATTGATTTTGGAAGAAGTAAGTCGATCCAAAATGCTTGCAAAACAAAATGACCCAATTTCAAAAGAAAAGAAAGTTAATACGACTCCAATTAATTATGTTGAGTTAAATAGATTATCTGAAGATTTTGGTAAACGTTTTGTTCCACAACAAGAACTGTCTGATGAACAAGCTTTCTGGTTACAAACTTCACACCCTAATACTGACCAATCTGCTTCGTATCCTGTCAAAATTGAGGCTCCTCGAGAACTTCTTAAGTTTAGCCTGGTTAATACAAGCCTTAAAAAGCTTAAATACCATCTTGACTAATTTGACGTTGTGGTGAAAAAGCATATTACACCTGATGCTATAACAGAAGGGGAATAGGGGTTTGAACACATGAAAACCGTTTTTCTGAATGAAATAATTCCATTTTTAAAGACCTTAAAAGACATATTCAATGTTTTTGATAAAGATCTTTTAAATG
Source organism: Tanacetum coccineum (assembly GCA_026074375.1). Lineage (NCBI taxonomy): Eukaryota > Viridiplantae > Streptophyta > Magnoliopsida > Asterales > Asteraceae > Tanacetum > Tanacetum coccineum. The sequence goes on from BQNB010000202.1 coordinate 94,705, forward strand.
AGGTAACGAAAGTACAAATAATTTTTAACCAGATGGAAGTTGTTGTTCAACAGTATTTTGTAGATAAACAGTGTTTTGACATTCAAAAGAAAGTTTTTTTTCTTGAAAATGATCGACTCTTACAAAAAATCATGTCTCAAGATGTTATGATATGTGTGATGAATTCTACTGCTGTTTGTGATGATGTGAATGTGGCAATACAATGTAGTGAATCTTGTGTGAAGTGTTTGAATCTTGATGCTGAGCTTTTGAACAAACAAAGTAAGTTTAATGATCTTTTGAAAAGTTATTCACAACTTAAAAAACATTGCATTTCTATTAAGTTAACAATGCAACTAAATCAAGAAATTTTTCAAAAAGAATCATTCACTAATAATCATAATTCTCTTGAAATTCCAGAATATTTTGAAAATAATGATTTGAAAGCTCAGTTACAAGCTAAGGACACTACAATCTGTAAGTTGAAAGAACATATCAAATCAATGAGAGAAAATGACAAGGAAGAGAAAGTCAAACATGAAATGGATAAAATTGAGACCATAAACATTGAATTGGAGCATAGTGTGGCAAAATTACTTTCAGAAAACGAGCGTTAACATAAAGAAATTGAGCATTTGAAAAAGATTTACAATGATCAATTCGATTCGATTAAAAAGACATGTGCTATTTCTAAAGAACACGGTGACTCTTTGATTGCTCAATTGAACTTTAAGTCTTTGGAAAATGTGGATTTAAAATGTCAAATTCAAGACAAGGTTTTTATGATTACATCATTAAAAAATAATTTACGAAAATTAAAAGGGAAAGAAGTTGAAAATGCTGCACAAATACCAATTGTCACCATTGTTGCTCCATGAATGTTTAAGCTTGACTTAGATCCTTTAGCTCCTAGGTTATTAGAAAATAGGGAAGCTCGCATATACTATCTTAAGCATACTCAGGAACAAGCTGATGTACTTTAAGGAATAGTCAAACAAGCTAAAGCAAAACAGCCTTTAGATAATGAGTTAGACTTTGCCTGTAAGCATGCCAAATGAATTCAGGAGTTACTTGTATATGTTAGTGATACGTGCCCTAATGCGATTAAACTTAGTGCGATAAAGGTTGCTGTCACACCTATGAACAAAGTCAAGAAAGTTAGGTTTTTTGAACCTCTCATATCCACAAGCAACATCAAACAGGTAGAGTCATCTACAACATCTGATTCTAACACACCTGTGTTGTCTTCTACATGATTGAAGTGTTTTACTAGTACTTGCAGATCAAAGCCTACGAACAATAAAAAGAATGATAAGATCTCGCAACCACAAAGTAGTAATAGGAAGAATAAAGTAGAAGCCCAACATAGGAAAGTTAATTTAAATTCGAATAAAAAGAATCATGTTGTTGAACCTATTTGTGATGCAGATGTTAAGCATTCACTGTTAAATGCGAATTCAGAACTAGTTTGTGCTACTTGTAATCAATGTATGTTTGATGCTATCCATGATAAGTGTGTTCATGATTTTGTTAAAAATGTGAATGGCAGTTATAAATCAGCTAAGAAACATAAAAAACATAATATTTGGAAACCTACGAGTCATGTATTCACTGAAGTAGGATTTAAGTGGAAACCAACAGGAAGAACATTCACTATAGTTGGAAACTCATGCCCTTTAACGAGGATGACTTCAACTAACTTAGTGCCTCCTAAGAAAACCACTTCCCACTCAGTTGAAACACAAAAACCATAGCTTAAAGTCTATAGCAGGAGACCTAAACATCTAAAAAATGTAGGTTCGAGTAAAAAAGCCAAGATTGTAGAATCTAAGAATGCTAACAACTCGGAACCCAATCATACTTAGGAGTCCAATGCTACAGATATTCCATCTTTTTCTTATCTTGTCAATGACAGGTTGTCCAGATTGTTCTCTGGTATCTGGACTCCGAATGTTCAAAACATATCACAGGGAACCGCTCTCAGCTCATGAACTTTGTTAGTAAATTTTTAGGTACAGTTAGATTCGGGAACGACCAAATTACAAAGATCATGGGGTATGGTGACTATTAGGTGGGAAACGTTATTATCTTAAGGGTATAGTATGTCGAGGGGCTTGGACACAACTTTTTTTTCTGTTGGACAATTTTGTGATGCGGATCTTGAAGTCGCTTTTCAGAAAAACACTTGCTTTATTCGAAATTTAGACGGTGTTGATCTACTTTCTGGATTCAGAGATACAAATTTGTACACAATTTCTCTTGATGACATGTTAAAGATGTCTCCAATCTGTCTTCTATCAAAAGCTTTAAAGACTAAGAGCTGGTTATGGCATCGTCGGTTATCGCATCTCAACTTCGGTACACTTAACAAACTAGCTAAAGACGGTCTTGCACGAGGCATTCCAAAACCAAAATTTTAGAAAGATCATTTGTGATCAGCTTGTGCATTAGGAAAAAGCAAGAAATCCTCTCATCAACCCAAGGCTGAAGACACTAATCAAGAGAAACTCTATCTTCTGTGTATGGATTTGTGTGGCCCAATGCGCGTGGATAGTATTAATGGGAAAAAGTATATCTTGGTGATTGTTGATGATTACTCATGATTTACTTAGGTTAGATTTTTGAGATCAAAGGATGAAGCTCGTGACGCTATCATCAAGTGCATAAAAAATATTCAAGTTCGTTTGAATGCCACATTCCGTAATGTTCGAACAGATAATGGAACGGAATTTGTCAATCAGACTCTTCGTGATTTCTATGAAAATGTCGGCATTTCTCATCAAACTTCGGTTGGGCCACTCTTCAACAGAACAACGTTGTCGAAAGGCGAAACCAAGCTCTTGTGGAAGCTGTTGCACAATGTTGATATTTTCAAAAGCTCCTCTGTTTCTATGGGCCGAAGCAATCAACACAGCTTGTTATACCCAAAATCGTTCCTTGATCGGTCTCCGCTACAACAAAACTCCTTATGAGCTGATGCATGACAAAAAGCCAGATATATCATTTCTTTATGTCTTTGGTTCACTCTGTTATCCGACCAATGACAGTAAGGTTTGGGTAAACTAAATGCAAAGGCTAATATTGGTATTTATGTTGGTTACGCGCCCGCAAAGAAGGCTTTCAAAATCTATAACAGGAGAACCCGGAAAATTATGAAAACTATTCATGTGACGTTCAATGAGCTGACAGCGATGGCTTCTGAACAATTCGGTTCAAGACCCGGGCTTCAATCTATGACTCCTGCAACATCCAGTTCAGAACTCGTTCCAAACACTATTCCTCAACAACCTTGTAATCAACCAAATAGAGATGATTGGGATCGTCTGTTCCAACCCATGTTTGGTGAATACTTCAATCCTCCAACCATTGCTGTCTCTCCAGTTCCAGTAGCTGCTGCACCAAGAACTGTTGATACAACTGAATCACCATTCTCTACGTCAATTGACCTAGATGCACCATCAACAAGTATTCCATCAAAACAAGAACAAGAACATTCTCTAATTATTTCTCATGGTTTTGAAGAATCACCAAAAATACCACATTTTCATGATGATCCACTTTATGAATCTCTTCATGAAGACTCGACCTCTCAAGGATCGTCATCGAATGTGAGACCAACCCACACTCCATTTAAGCACCTTGGTAGATGGACTAAGGATTATCCAATAGCAAACTTGATCGGTGATCCTTCTCGTACTGTCTCCACAAGAAAGCAACTCAAAACTGATGCCATATGGTGTTACTTTGATGCCTTCCTAACTTCTCTAGAACTAAAGAACTTCAAACAAGCAATGTTTAAACCGTCATGGATCGATGCAATGCAAGAAGAAATTCATGAATTTGAAAGGCTACAAGTTTGGGAATCGGTGCCGTGTCCAGACAAAGTCATGTTGATCAAACTAAAATGGATTTACAAGGTCAAGACAGATAAATTTGGCAGGGTACTAAAGAATAAGGAAAGATTAGTTGCTTAGGGATTCAGGCAAGAGTAGGGTATCGATTTCAAGGAATCATTTCCACCGATTACAAGAATAGAGGCCATACGTATCTTCGTAGCAAATGCAGCCAACGATCTTCTAAATGGACGTCAAAACGGCTTTCTTAAATGGTGAGCTCAAAGAAGAGGTCTACGTTTCTCAACCAGAAGGATTTGTTGATCGGGACAACCCATCGCATGTGTACAAGCTTAAAAAGGCCCTTTACGATCTCAAACAAGCACCACGTGCATGGTACGGCATGCTGTCAAGTTTCCTCATATCATAACATTTCTCCAAAGGTGTAGTTGATCAAACACTCTTCACACAGAAAGTAAGAAACAACTTATTACTAGTACAAATTTATGTTGACGATATAATATTTGCATCCACTAATACTGCTTTGTGTAATGAATTTGCTAATCTAATGACCACTAAATTCAAGAAGTCGATGATGGGACAGATGTCATTCTTTTTAGGATTATAAATTTCTCAAAGTCCTAGAGGCATCTTCCTAAACCAGTCAAAATATGCTTTTGAAATTATTAAAAAATATGGTTTGCTGACTAGTGATTTTGTAGACATACCTATGGTAGAAAAGAATAAACTGGATGAAGATCTACAAGGGACACCAGTTGATGCTATACTTTACCGTGGCATGATTGGTTCCCTCATGTATTTGACGTCCAGTAGACTCGACCTTATTTATGCAGTCTTCTTATGTGCCCGGTATCAGGTAAAGCCTACCGAAAAGCACTTAAATGCGGTTAAGTGGATCTTTCGATACCTAAAGGGAACCACTAACATGGGTCTCTGGTATTCGAAGGATACCGTTATGTCTCTAACAGCATATTCAGACACAGATCACGCGGGGTGTCAGGACACTAGACACAGTACATCAGAAAGTGCTTAATTCTTAGGTGACAAACTTGTTAGCTGGTCTTCCAAGAAGCAAAAGAGCATTGCGATCTCGAGTACAGAGGCTGAATATATTACCTTATCTAGGTGTTATGCTCAAATCCTATGGATGCGTTCATAGCTAACAGATTATGGCTTTCAATTCAATAAGATTCCTTTGTACCGCGACAACAAAAGTGCGATTGCTCTATGTTGTAACAACGTACAACACTCAAAAGCAAAGAACATTGATGTATGATATCATTTTATAAAGGAGCAGGTGGAGAATGGAATTGTGGAACTTTACTTTGTTTGGACGAAATACCAACTAGCTGACATCTTCACCAAACCCTTGCCAAGAGAAAGATTCAGTTTCTTGATTGAAAAGCTCGGTATGAGAAGCATGTCTCTAGAAACACTAAAACGTCTGACAAAGGAAGAGGACGAGTAAGGGTGGTTACTCGCGTTATATCATGTATTATATGTATATAAGAAAAGATAAAAACCAAAAAGACTTTTCATTTTATATAAATTTTTCAAAAAAGAAAATTAAAAATTAAAAAATCAGAAAAATACAAAAATAGTTTTTGATGACATGTTTTCTAGCATCGATAATATTTACGGCTTCAAAAATGTCATTCAATAATGACACAAAGCTGTAAATAAAGTTCTAATAGAAAATATGTCATATGGATTGTTATTATTTCAGATAACAACCCGGTCATAATATTAAAGGCAAGTGTTTCAAAATGAAAACTTTTCCTAACAACGGGAAATTTAAATTTTCTCGGAAAAGAATTACTTCATATTCATTCAAATTCTTGTGTTTACTTTGCAACACAACCCGCGCTTTCTTTATCCATTAATGTACGTGTCAGTGCGCTTATGTGTCAAAATAAGAGAAATCTTATTTTCCATGGTGTTGATTTTTTTCAGAAATAAAATAATCATCTTTGTAATTCATCAAATAATGATTTTTCAAGGCATTTGACCTCTCAAACAACGACTACAGCTCTTTAAATAGAAAACGGGTCATTGTTTGAGGGGGAGATAATGTCAAATTTCTTCTTCAAAAACATCAAGGAATAAATGGAAAAAGGTTTTAAACTACAACGAGTTAAATATTAAAGGGGAGTTAATTAACTTAATCCTATTTGTGCCTTAAATGTTATGTGTTTATGCCTTTAGGGAGTAAATAGCAAAAAAAAAGTAGCAACGCATTGTAGTGTAAACTTTAAGGACTAATTAAGCCATTAGTGAAACTATATTATGCCTTAGAAAACTTATTAAGAAAATATGCTAAAGATATAAGAGTATGGGGCATTTATGCCAAACTCAAAAGTTTTAACACAAACACCCCTTCCCTCCCTCTCTCGTCACAGTAACACATAAACACACTTAAAATTTTTTCCCTCCCCAATTTCAAAATCGTCACCATCTAGATCATCAACAAATCGTGCATTTCAAGACTTGAGGTAAACTACAAACATGTTCCTTGCCATCTAAACAACTCTTCTACAAAAGGAATTAGGTTTTAACTCGATCTTTTGCTCGAAATCCTTAGAATTTGGCTTAGGGTTAGTGAAAATCAAAGGTTGACCAAATCTCAAATTAATTTAGGGGTTTTAATGCTTAAGGTGTGTAGTTCACTTGGTTATAGCAGATTTGAATAGAGTTAACACATTGTTTCGACTTGCTTGATTCTTGTTGTGAAAAATTGGGTATTTGGGAATTACTTGAAATTTGTGTTGGATTTGTGTTTAATATGTGTTATTATGCTTATGTGAATGCATAGGATTGAGAAATTCCATAAGTTATGTGCAGATTTTGTGACTTTGATTCAAACGAGTGATAATTTACTCGTTATTTACTTTAAATGAAAATTTTGTGGTTCATTCTTGTTATAACTGATAGATTATGTTTAAATATGCTTGGTTCATGTGTTTATGTTGTATAAGTGCCAAAAAAAATAAAAGATTGTATAAATCAATATTTATAGACGGCGTTTTATACGTCTGTACATATAGACGGCCATTTATACATGAAATCATAGACGGTGATTTATACATGCAATCTTAGACGGCGATTTATACATCACCCTCGGACGGCGATTTATACATCACCCTTAGACGACGATTTATACATCACCCAATAGACGGCGATTTATACATCACACACTAGATGGCGATTTATACATTCCTTTTTAGACGGCAATTTATACATAGGACCATAGACGGCAATTTATACATCCATTTCAGACGGCGATTTATACAGTCCTTCTAGGTGGCGATTTATACATGGTCATGGACGGCGATTTATACATGATACATAAAAGATGATTTTTTTCCTAAATGTTTTAACTTGGTAACTCATCTTAGGTTAAATATTTCTTAAATCATATGTAAATTGCTAAATTGAATGTATATGACCTATACTTAGTTTGTTGACCGTTAAGTTAACTTTCTGATTAATGTCTTTCGTCCCACACTTTGTCTGAATGCCTGATATTGTGTTAAATCTGTCCTGCTTATGTCTGAATATTGCTTGTCTGAGTTGAGCTCCATGAATGAGAATATGTCAATCTATGATATATAAATTTGGTTGTATATGAAATGTATTAGACTATTTTTAGCAGAAACATGAATCCAGTTGTTACTCAACAAGTTGCTCTTGACAAAGCTTTGGTTGCTCCTGAGAAAAGACTAAAGATTGAAAGATGTAACGCAAGAATTGAGTTCAGCAAGCCACAAAATGAAGCCACATATCAAGTCACTTTGGATACTCTCAAACTCACTCCTTGTTATCACGCGTTCCTGATCACTGCTGAGGTTCCTAAAATCTACATGCATCAATTCTGGAACACCATCAAAAAGATCAGAGATACAGATGCATACAGTTTCAAGATTGATAAGAAGAAATGCCGAGTTGACACTGAAGTCTTTCGTGAAATTCTTCAGATTTGTCCCAGTTTTCACAACCAAGATTTTATAGTACCACCATCCAAAGATGAATTGATTCCATTTATCCAGGAACTTGGTTATTCTGGGAAGTATGATATGCTATCTACAATCTATACTGATCAAATGAACCAGCCCTGGAGGACATTTGCTGCTATCATCAATCGGTGCATCTCTAGGAAAACAACAAGACTTGATAGGCTCAGGGAATCCCGAGCTCAAATCTTGTGGGGTATGTATAACCTGAAGAATGTTGATTATGTTGATCTACTATGGGAAGACTTTATGTATCAAGCTGACAACTGAGACATAAGTCCAACACGTAAAGAACACATGCCTTACCCAAGATTCACCAAAGTCATCATCAATCATTTCATCTCCAAAGACAAACCATCTCTATGAGGAACAGGATTAATCTTCACATAATTCGTGATGGTTTTCTGTTTGGTACTTTGAAGTTTGTTTCCAAGGTTGAAGATTATCAGAAGTGTAGAGCAGTGATTCTTGATGGGATGATAAATCAAGACATTAAAGATTCTAAAGCTTAGAAGACTTATCATGACTTTGATACTGAAAAAGTTGCTCTTAAGAAAGCAAGGACGTTCAAGAAAGTTGCTGACTGGCTGGATTCACACCGTAAATATATAATATATAACAAAATATAAAATATATAAATAAGTGTAAAAATCAGCAATCAATGAAACCGAGAAGTAGTATAGAGCTTTCTCGGGTCGTTTATTCCCAACGAGGCTGGAATGGTAAATCGATACGATCGAAGATTTGAGTTTGAAGGAAGGAATGAGTTTGGGAAGTTGAAAAAGTCAAATTAGATAATAACTGACTAAAACGTTTAAGAAAAACCTAGAAATTACAAAATTAAACTAGGAAAAGAAGAGCCCGAATCCCGAAACAAAAGGGGGAAAACCTAAAATCTTTAAAAATAACTCCTACGGAAAAATGTTCCACTTCTAAACTACTCTAGGGATCAAATTAACGAAGAATGGAAAAAGACTAGACGAAAACGGAGTATGTTTGACCCTAATAACGAGTCAAAACAAAATCCCGTACCCGGACAGGCTTTAAAAAGTTAAAAAAGTTGTAAAAATGACCTACGTCAAAATTTATATTTTTCCTACATAACTAGATGACAAAATAAAATTTTCTAAAAAAAGCAAAATATTTTTTTGATAATTTTTGTATTTTTTATGAATTAAATAAAACTTTTAACTTAAAATTAATTATAAAACTATATTAAACTTTATTAAAAATTCTGCAAAAAAATTTACAAAAATACTAGACTTTATAAGAATTACGAAAATAAGATCACAAAATAGCTCGACAATAAGCCCGAAAATAAGGCTTAAACGCTTATTAGCTGTTTGGGTCATTATGAATTAAATAAACTTTTATCTAAATTAAATTATAAAAAATACTAAATGTTTACGAAAAATTCTGAAAATTTTACAAAAAATACTAGACACTATAAGGATCCTACGAAAAATAAGAAAACACAAGCTTGCTTGAGAAATAAGCCCGTAATAAGCTGTTTCAGCTTATTAAGCTTAAAGGGCAAAACCCCTTTAAATACCACTGCCCTTGAGTCTATAACGAAAAAGACCCAAGGGCGCAGTGGTAGAGTGTGTGAGTGAAAAGGGGATGTATCGCTTGGTCCCGGGTTCGAGTCTTGCTCACCCGGACCAAGTGTCTTCCCCTTTTTTTTTTTTTTTGAAAACTCAAAGAAGCAAAGTTGTTAAGCTCGTGGGGCTTAACAACTTTGTCAACTAGAGCTTATGCTGAAAACCTATGAATAAGCTTAAAAATAAGCTCAAACTTGACAGAGATGGCTTATTTGGACTTAAAGGCAAAATTGCTAAGTCTTTTTTGGACTTGAGGTCGAATTAAGCTAAGACAAGGGACTAGATAAGCTAAAAGGGGTAAACTTAACCTAAATAAGCTACAAAAAGTGAAAAGCTTAAACTAAATAAGCTGGGACAAAAGCTTAAAGACAGAAAAGCTTAAACAAAGCTTAAATGGCTAAGAAGCTTAAAGCTGAGCATTCAAATAAGCTAAAAAGAAGGAGATAAGCAAACTAAACCATGTTAACCTAAAAAGCTATTAAAAAGCTAAAATGAGCTAATTTCATAAGCTCAATAAGCCTAAAGATAAAATAAGCAGTCCCTAAGCCTAAATCATTCAAAAACAGTCAAATGCCAAGTTTTGGCTTAAAAATAAGCCCACAAACAAGCTTCTTAAAAGCTGAAATTTAGAGAGCTTATACAAGGGGTTATAAGCTCTCTAAATAAGCCAAGAAGCTTGGGCTTTATAAGACAAAAAGCTAAGAATGAGGGACTTAAAGTCTCCCCTTTGCACCAGGGGAGCCTTAAGGTTAGCCTCAAGGGCTTATTTGACAGCTTATAAGAAGCTGTCAAATAAGCTCTAAATAACAAGTTAAGCTAAAACAGATGGAGTACCCTATGAAAGGGACTTGTGCACCAAATTTTAGCTTTTAAAAGGCTTAAACACTTGCTGATTTTTGATTGTGAAAATGGTTGTGGGGTTTTTTTTTAAAAACTGTGACCAAAGGGTTTGGGTGAATTTGACTCACAAAGTCAAAAGGGCAAAGGTCTTGGACAGCCTTTTTTTTAACACACAAAACTCAAACTTTTTGATGCACAAACTTAAACCACAAGTGCTTATTCAAATAAGCACTTGTGGTAATCTAAAAACCTCACAGTTTCAAAAGAGATTTGATAGACTTTTGAAAAACAATTCCCCAACTAAAAATCTTTTAAAAACAGCTTAAAAGTAGCTTAACACTTGTGCTTAAATTGACCAAGTAACCATAACCCATGCCAAAACCCTTTTTGACCCGTTGTAAGGTTATCCCAAACACCCCTTTACTTAAAACTGCCCAACTAAAGTGATTTTAAAATCTATTTTTAAACTAAAACTTTTAAAACTTTTTATCCACTTCTACTTAAAATAACCTAACTAAACTATATAAGCCATAAAAACTTTGGCTTATTAATTGAAATAAGCTACTTTCTCACCTAGCTTATTAGACTAATATTAACAGTTTTGTGAGATAAACTAATATAACACCAAATTATGCAATGAAAACTTAAAACAGCTAATTAACAAGCCTAAACTAATGTGTTTACAATGAACAAGTTTTAAGCACATAAAGAAAACAAAGCTATAAGCTAAAGAATTAAGCTAAATTAAAGCTAAAATTCAAAATAGGAAATCACACCTTTTGAATTGTAGTCTCTGACACAAGCCACTCTATCTGAGTGAGTGGCTTAAGAACACAGACCTAAATGGCTCCCTAGCCTCTAGACCCTGAGCAATAAGCTCAATAAGCTTATATTAGCTTATTTCTCCAAAATGCTTCAAAAATGAACTCAATTGGACTTTTATGAACTGAATTCAAATGAAAACAGTATGTAAGGGCTTATAACAAGTTTTAAACTGAATTGGAGCTTATTACCAAGAATAAGCTCTAATGAGCTTATTGAGAGCTTATTGAGTAAAAAGAGCTTAATTTTTCATTAAAACTGAGAATTACAAATGCATAAAAGACATTAACTTAAAAACACTTTAAAATACTTTTAAAACTATATTAAAACGACATAAGAACTGAATAAAAACTAACTTAAAAACTGAATATCTTGCCACAATGGGCTTACAAGGCTTTTATAGCCAAAAAAAATACAACTAGGTCTTTTCTTCTCTTTCTTGTCTTGTGTTTTCTTGTAGACACACAAACACAGGTGTGTTTGTTTTGTGAGAGTGTTCACAGCTCTAATCTTGGCCTTTAATTCTTCCAAAGTCAATCTTAGTCGTCGAATTAGCCTTGGGGGGTGTGGGATTGCCAACATGGCACCTTTGTAACTGGGAAAGGTGGTGGAGGGTGAAGGTTTACAGGGTAAAACGGGGTTAAACAACCCGTGAGTTGTTTGGGAGGGAAAAAACGAGCGGGAAAAGGTGTTAGAGGTATAACAGAGTGTAAGTTTGGGTAGATGGCAAATTTGGCCCCTAATGGTTATGTGTTTCATTACACAATTCGTCCTTGTGGTTATATAACTTTTGGGGACTTGGCAAAACAAGTCCCCAAGAGTTATATAACTCTTTGCACCCACCGTCCTTGTGGTGTACAAGTTAGGGGGGTTGGCAGTTTTGCCCCCCCACTTGTCACTTTGAGCAAATTGCAAAATCAGCCCTTGTCTTCTCTTTTCCTCTTTTCTTCTTTATATATAAGTTTAGGGATTGACAATTTCAGTCCCTGAACTTATATTTCTGTGACTTTGGCCTCGGGGTTGACTTTGACTTTGACCAGTTGACTTTTTGACTTGATTGACTTTCCGGCTTCGATTTGGCTTTGTCTTTTCCATTCCGAGTCCGGTTTTGTCGTTTTGGGCTTTGTTTTTCGTCCTTTTCTTAGTTATCCGTTCCTGCACAACACAATTAGCAAAACAAGCATATATTTGGCATTTTAAGTCCGTTTTTGGTTATTTTAGCTCGTTTTTAAAGGTAAAAGGTATGTGTAATTAAGCACATACCAAAATCCCCCATACTAAGGTATTGCCGTGTCCTCACGCAATGCTATGAAGTACATTTAGCGAAAATAAGAACTTTAATCTCCCTCGACTAATAACTTTGAAAAGTAGCAAAGTGTTTGTCAAGGGAAACTAAAGAATCAAAAGCTTTGAAGAGTCCCGTTTTTCACCATTTTTTTTTATTTGTACACTAACTATCCCTAATATTTTTGGATTTTTCTTTTTCCTTTCTCGACTTACTGTTTGACTTCCTTTATTATAACAACATTGGGATCATAGAATGAGAAACGCCCATAGAATAGTCTACGGATGTCCTGACGGATAAATTCATCGTCCCCGATTTCTCTACTCCAACCAAAGCAATTGTAACTAAATCATTGTCAATATAATCTAAATGCTAAGCACTCCATACTTATGACTTGTGAACTTATAACTCCCAACATGAAGTAATATGATTTAAATGTGTGTACTCATTTCAACTCAAAACCATAGATTCAATCTTATTTTCTATTAGTCCTTTAGATTCAAGATGAATCATGACTCAAAGCAACAATCTTATCAGGACCTATGTAAACTTGCTTTTAAAGAACTAGATTTTAACTGTATCTTTTTGCAACAAATTTCATCATTATATCATAGAGTTCTTAAAGCTAGGAATGCGTTGCTTAGGTTGTAACACCTCCGTAGGCCTCGCATCCCTAGTAGGATATCACAACCAACGTCGTTTTCTTAGTGTTGAAAACCCACCCGTGCTTACCAGTGGAAATCACATCTACACCTTCTGCTAATATTGCTAAGGATTGGTGGTGTCTTCTTAGTTTGAACCCTCACCTAGACCTCGCTTCCTGTGGAGATATCACTACACACCAAATCCTTAGAAGTATATGATTACTTAGTTGCACCCCCCTAACCCACCTCGTGGTTAGCGAGTAGAATAACACACACATCTTTACTACTTGCTCCATATAATCAAATGGTATGCTTTATTGGCTAAATATTGTCAATATTACATGCATTTTGCATTCATACATCATTCATCTCTTTGGCATTTTAAACTTTCGAATTATTAATGAACAGAAAAATCTTCGTTTTACAAGAATCAAGATACAAATTTGAACGCTTTCTAAAAACATTGATTGACATAAGTTTGAACTAATTGAGTACTAATGATTAGTGGATTGGAAGCTAATGGGAGTAAACAAGCCACAAGTTACTCCATAAGTTTTTGTTCAGACACATAAACATATATTTAACTCTATCACTCTTGTTTCTCACCTTATTAAAATCGAAGCAATCCGCATTCGTGAAAGCTTAGCCTACCATGGAAGTGAGGAACTAGCTAGGCTCACACGCCCGATCGAGTCAAAAATTATTCTCATTCTACCCATTAGGAAAGTCAAAACTGTGACAAAACACTTATTTTATTTTTGAAATTTTTTTTTTGAATTTTTTTTTTTTTTTTTTTGTATTTTTGTATTTTTGGTAGTAAAACGGGATTGCGTGATAACAAAGACTGCAGGCAAAAATCAAATCGAAGATTCCCCCCCATACTAGAACTAAACATCGTCCTCGATGGGTTTCAAAAGTGGTACTACGTAAATCTAAGGCCGTTATGAGTGTGCCCAAAAGATAAAATTTATGTCAGATTAGATTTGGGATACTGAATTCCCAAAATGAAGCTGAGATGTGAAACCTTGTGGAATACTGCAAGTACGATGATCTTCACAATCCGGAAATCCTGGACAATACGATACAAAGCACAACAAAACATGGACAAAAACACGGTATGGAAAATGAAAGCCTTCTCACACAAAGACAACTTATTTATTACTACTACTGATAAGCATGGGGTGCCTCCCACGAAGCGCTTGTTTAGGGTCCCGACGCTTGACCCGTCCCCCGAATTTATTGGTCCATGGGGAACGTCTGGAGATCTGGGACAACCTCGGTTGGTATGTCCCCTCCAAAGTAATGTTTTATACGGTGACCATTCACTTTAAAGTTGGGCTGGAGTGTTTGTTATAACTCCGACGGTGCCATACGGAAAAAACATGGCAATGGGTGAAGTTGTCCGACTAAGGGATTTCAATTGCCCCGAGAAAATCATCCACGTCTAGATGTTGAAAGAGAGGGACACATCACGCAACGTTTGAAAACGCGGTTTTTGATCTTAGCATCGTGTATCCTTTTGGTTTTCTCTTTATAGATCAAAGAGTTCTCGTAGGCCTGATCACGAAGTTCATTTAGTTCATTCAATTGAACTTTCCTGTGATCACCCGCAGTCTGAACATCAAAATTTGTATGCTTGAGAGCCCAGTAGGCTTTGTGCTCTAGCTCGATCGGTAGATGACATGCCTTCCCGTACACAAGCTTATATGGAGTACAACCCGATTGTGTTTATGTAACTTGTGCGGAATCCCAAAGTGCATCATCTCTAGTTTGTCCGCAGGAGGCACGATTTCTCCCACAGAACCGGTTTCTCTTCAAGAAGACGCTGTTAAACCACGATTTTGACACCTATCCACTTGCCCACTTGATGTGGGTGAAAATGCGGTGGAGAACGGGAGTGACTCCGTACTTAAGCATGACCTTTGTAAAAATTGTCATTGCAGAAATGAGTTCCGCGATCACTTATGATAGCTCGAGGGACACCAAATCGAGAAAATAGAGTTTTCAAAAATTTTGCAAACAACTTCGGGCATCGATTTGGGGAGCACTTTTGCTTCAACCCATTTTGACAAGAAGTCAACACCCGAGTATGTACTTGTTCCCTCTCGAAGACAGGAAACGCCCATAAAAATCATGCCCCCCAATGTCAAAGGATTTCGCAAACTTGGATGGAGTTTTGTGGCATCTCATCACGTGCTTAATTTTTCCGTTGACGTGACAAATGTCACAACGGGTGACAAAGTCCATGGCATCCCTTGTAGATGGTGGGCCAATAGAATCCTGAATCAAAGATCTTTCTTGCTGTGTAGTTGGCACCATAGTGACCCCCATTAGGTCCACTGTACAAGCTTTGAGAATGTCTTAAAGCTTCTTGCCCGAACACAACGTCTTAATCACCTGATCAGATAGAGATGGAGTGGTGGTGTGGGTTGAGCGAAGAATGGGGGTATCAACCACACGGCGGAAGATAGGAATGGACGTTTGGCTTGCTTTTTAGGGGACATCCTTGAAGAATTTATTTTTTTGTTGATTCACTCCCTTGATACCAATTTCCCCGCATGGTAGAGTTTGCAAAATCGGCAAACCATGGGTACTATCACTCTGTTAAGAGCAATAGATCAAGTTTCGAGAGGAAATGCTCATTTATTTCCTTGTTCTCGTACGTATCTTGGTGGAGATTTTCACAGTCTTGAAAGATGATCTGCAGCAAGATTTTCTCACTCTTTTTTGTCTCGAACAATCAATGTCAAATTGTCTTTGGAGCAATAAGATCCACGCATGAGTCTGCCTACATCCTTCTTGGCAAAGAAGAATACTTATAGTCAGAGTGGTCACTTACACTATGCTTTTGGACTTGACAAGATATGAGGAATTTCTCAAGCAACTACCACAGGCAAGTAAGTCTTTTTCTGTAAGATGTAGTGAGTTTAGCCTCTTCATCGCCCAGGTCTTTGCTAGCAGATAGTGTAGAGGTTAAAATGCTTGTCTTTCTTTGCCCGAGGACGCCCCAATTCAATCGCTAGCATCGACACATTCATTTCAAAGGAAGTCCCATCGGAGCAATTAAGATCGAAGCCTCAGTCAATATTCTTCTTTTGAGTGTATTAAAGAAATCGTACACTCTTCAGAAAAGAAAACATAGGAGTCCCTCTTTTCAAGCAAAAGTTCATAGGACGGGCAATTTTCGAGAATCCTGAATGAATCGTCGTAAAAACCAGCGTGCCCAGGAAACTACGGACACCTTTGACAGAAGTGGATTTGAGGGTGTAATGTATTAGCTATTACTTCGACTTTAGCTCTAGTCAACCTCAAGTCCAGACTTAAAATTTAGTCCGAGAACAATGCCTTCCTTTACCATGAAATGGCTCTTTTCCCAGTTTAACGATAAATTGGTGTCTTCACACCGCTTCAACATCTTTTCCAAATGGGCTAGGCACGTAGAAAGAGTCCCCAAGACCGAAAAGTCATACCATAAAATACTTTCCATCGTTTTTCAATCACAATCGTGAAGAATGCCATCAACATCATAGGAACTTGCCAAGGAGCAATGCTAGCCCAAAAGGCATGCGACGATAAGCAAAAGTTCCGTATGGGCATGTGAAGGTTGTCTTTTCTTGATCTTTTGGTCATTAGATCTGAAGTAACCCAGAGCCATCGAGGAAACAGTAGTATTCGTTTCCTGCTAGTCTTTTGAGCATTTGGTCCATGAATGGTAATGGGAAGTGGTCTTTCCGGGTGGCTTCGTTAAGTTTTCTGTAATCAATACATACTCGCCATCCCGTGACCAATCGAGTAGGAATCTAGCTCATTTCATTCATTGGTGATGAAGTCCAGTACCCCCTTGTCATAGGTACATATTCAGTGTAAACCGGCTCACCCAAGGCTGTCAAGAATGGGGTTAAATCAATCCAGCATCAAGGAGTTTTTCAACCTCCTTTTTGATAACATCGTGAATTTTTGGGTTTACCCATCTCTGACTTTGCACAGATGGTTCACAGTCCTCTTCCATTAGAATTTTATGAGTACAAAATTCTGGGCAACTACCCGTTATGTCGGAGAGTATCCCAAGCTGATGGCTCGCATGTTTGTACTTAGAGAACCATTGAGAAAGAGCTGCCTTTCCCTCATCTTATAATTCATTAGCAAGGTTATGATAGGCACATGTCGTCACCTTCTAAAACGCGGATCAGATGGGGTGGAGTTCCTTAGTTCAACGCTCGGAGGAGTTCATTAATAACGAAGATTCAAAGGATTTACTTCAACACATTTGAGCTCTTTCCTACCCTCCAGGCATGTATTGTTCATGATTTGGGGGGGGGGTGTGGTTCACTGTTTCAAGAATTGCCTCTAGAAGCAGGAAACCCCCTCAGGCGCCTGATAAGTTGATCCGAACTTCAGATATGTTGGATCATCTATCTAGAGCAATGAAACGAATCTGCTTCATCAACAAGAGAAAAGTCCTGTCCCCGAAAGAGTGAGAGTTGTAGAAAGCATAGAAACAATAGGCTCAAAAATATGGAGTGTATTGCCACCACGACACGTTTGAAAATCCTAGACCTCTGAGAATAACTCATAACAACAACCATACAAGACGTCGATTTCGTTGACCGTCATAATGGTTGTAAATCTGCTGTGAATTTGTTTTTTTTTTGAAGTTTGGTCCAGATTAATGTGAAGGTCTTCCTTGCCAACATACGAAGGTAATCTCGCCTTCCATAAACATCTATCAAAGCATGACTTTTTCAAGAAACTCGCCCAGAATTAAAGGTACTCGGGGTCTGTTCGAAAATCGACAACTACGAAAGTCAGCTGAAATGGAATTTTCCCACATTTACAAAGACAATCTTCAGCGATACCGATTGTTCAGTGATTGACAATCAGCTAGTTCTAAGGTCATGTAGGTCGGGGTCAATTCAGTAAGAGATCAGACTTTTCCATACAGAATAAGGCAAGAGATTATGCTCTCATGAAACCAAGATCGGCCAATGCTTGCTGTAGTAATCCCTGTAAGATTCCACATTGAATCAGAAATTGGCCAGGGTCTCCAATTTCTTTGGTAACTGTTGAGGATGACCGCTGGAACAGTTCTCATTCAAGGAGTTCTTGCAATGTCGCTCATGATTTCTTGTTCCCAGTAAGTTTTTTTATAAGTTGAAAGCAAATTTAAGCATAGCATCAGGCATCGGAAAGCTAAATCTCGGAAACTAAATCTCTAAAGTATTTCATAAAATTTCTTCTCGATTTGGTCCGTACTTTTTCCTTGCGCCTTTATCATTTCTTCGTGATGGAAATGGAATTGATGCTTTTAGGAACTGAGTAAACAACCAGAGCAACATTGGGCTCAGGATTTGGGTTACGAGTCAGGGGGGGGGGCTGAATTTGAACAACAGAGGTGGACGTCTTCGTGCTTTCCGTATATAATGCAGGAGCATCGTGTCCTTGTCACCTCTGGTGGGTCATGATTAAATGCTTCGGTCCTGGATGGTTAAAACACCACTTCGTTATTGATACCTTTAAATCTTCCTTTTGGAGTTGGTACAGTGTTTCCAAGAAGAGTTCCAAGAACCGTAAGTAGAAGCGTATTAGCAGTAAACAAATTTTGAAAAGCATTGTCAGTCAAATTTGCCATTTGGGATTGCAGGTTTTGACCTTGGTTTTTTTGCATGTTTCTCAACACTGCATCATTGGCTGTGACATATCTTCAAATCTGTTTGACACACGTGTGTCTGAGGAGTCAGGTCCTTGAATGAGCTACTGGTTGATGAACTTACTGGGTTGTTTGACAGGAAGTCATAAATCTGACCTTGTTTGAAATTGGTTTCCTCTGTTTTTGATTGAAGTATTTCCTGATTGGAAATTGTTTTGACTAGTTGCATGAGATTCTGAACGGGAGGAAAGGCCAGAGGTCGGATTTGATTGGAGACCATCGAAGTCGATAACCTGAATTAGCTGGTTGAAATTGGCCGCAGCGCCTGGGACACATACTCTTGGATATTGTCATGGTTACATGTTGGCTGTTAGTGGCTGGACAATTTTGATAAGAATGACCTCCCCCACAAGTTACACAACTTTGTTCAACCGCTTTTACGGGGGCGAAAGCTGGGGTTTGGTTCTTTCTATCGAGAATTAATGCTCGAATCATGTCTTTGAGTTCAGCAACATCAGATGAGACTGCTTGGGTGGAAGAGCTTGTAACTCATTTTAGCTACATACAGCTTTGTTTCTTGAATGACGTACCTTAGACTCATTGCGCTCTATAATTTATAAAGCATTCACGTTGCATTTTGTCTAAGAAGTTACCACCACACAGAGTTTCATGAATCTTGAGTCATTTCGAGTTTAGGGCATTAGTAGAATGTTATCGATTTTGATGCAAGTTCTGAAACCCATGATGAGGGCATCCCCTTAAAAGATCATTGAAACGATCCCAAGCCCTCAGTAAAACGTCTCATCAATTTTTTGCTGAAATCTCGTGATTTCAAATTTCTGAGATTTTGTCGTTTTTAGAGGAGGGAAGAATTTGTTATAAATTTCAAAACAAACATCCTCCCATGTTTCAATCGACCGAGGGGGTCATTTCTAGCCAAATCCGAGCTGGATTGCCCCTATCGAGAGAAAAACTGTGAAAAGCATAATCTTAACCGACGTATTAGGTACGTTCGGAATCTTCATCGTAAAGTGATCTTGTTTAAAATAACGGATGTGAGCATGGTGGTCTTCTATCATTGCCAATGAAAATTTCATGTTTTGGACAAGATTCAGAAGACCATCGCTTGATCTCAAAGTGTATTATTCCGGTGATTCAGATATCTATCGCATCCTCGTAACCCTCGTGGGTGTTTCCTTCGAGCAATTTGCGCCATAGTACGATATCAGAGCCATCTCGTAACTATGGGAGGATTATCAGGTTTCTTAAGATGTATGATTCAACAGAAGCTGACGACAGTAGGTTCTGGAACTTGAAATACTACGCTTGATAACAGTGCGCATGCACAAAATAGAAATACAAAAGAAAATTTACACTAATTTTTTTTTTGGTTTTTCAAAGATTTATTCACAATTGATTTTAACGGACAATGAGATAAGACAACTTAAACCAAATAATCTACTTACTTCACGGTATCTCTCAAAAAGATAAACGCACAGGTGAGCGGAGGAGTAGGAATAGCGCGAAGCTTATTTCTCCTTTCGGGTCGTAGTTCCAGGAACAACCCTCCTTATACCCACTTTATAGTTGGTTCAAATTTTCAGTGAGCCGTACTCCCGTAAGAACACATAAGGCAAGTTTTTTTAAATCTTTTGTTCGAGTTAGGGAACCAACAATTTCACCGAACTTATTATGATAATACCTCAGTTGAGAATATTATATTTGGGTATTTTACCAAGTTCTGAAATTTTAATTTCTTTTTATGGACAATGTTTTTTATGTTTTTTGTTTTTATCTTTGGTTTTTAAACGTGATAATTTATACTAAAAGAAATGAAGAAATATTTTGTGGTACTTTTTTTTATATTTATATTAAAAGAAAATATTCCACAATTTTTCAAAACACAATGATCACACGTACGATAAACGGTTGCACAGCCTCCCCGGCAACGGCGCCAAAAATTGACTGCTGGATTCACACCGTAAATATATATAATATATAATAAAATATAAAATATATAATAAGTGTAAAAATCAGCAATCAATGAAACCGAGAAGTAGTAATAGGCTTTCTCGGTTCGTTTATTTCCCAACGAGCTGGTAATGTAAAATCATTACGATCGAAGATTTTGATGTTGAAGGAAGGAATGAGTTTTGGAAGTTGAAAAATCAAATTAATAATAACGGACGAAAACTTTAATAAAAACCCCCTAGAAATTACTAAATTAAACTAGAAAACGAGAGCCCGAATCCCGCACAAAACGGGGAAAACCTAAAAACTTTAAAACTAACCCTATTCACCCTACTGTAAAGAATTTTCACTTCTAAACTACTCTAGGGATCAAATAACGAAGAATGAAAAAGACTAGACCGAAAACGGAGTTCGTTTGACCCAAAAACGAGTCAAAACAAAATCCCGTACCCGGACCCGTTCTTTAAAAGATAAAAAGTTGTAAAAATGACCCTACGAAAAATTTTATATTTTTCCTACAAACTAGATGACAAAATAAAATTTTCTAAAAAAGCAAAATATTTTTTTGATAATTTTTGTATTTTTTATGAATTAAATAAACTTTTAACTAAATTAAATTATAAAAAATATTAAACTTTATCTAAAAATTCTGAAAAATTTACAAAAAATACTAGACTTTATAAGAATCCTACGAAAAATAAGAATCACAAATAAGCTCGACAAATAAGCCCGAAAATAAGCTTAAACAGCTTATTAGCTGTTTTGGGTCAAAATGTACATAAGTACAATTGCCCTTGAGTCTTTAACGAAAAAGACCCAAGGGCGCAGTGGTAAGGTGTGATGTTATAAAGGGGATCGTATCGCTTGGTCCCGGGTTCGAGTCTTGCTCACCCGGGCCAAGTGTCTTTCCCCTTTTTTTTATTTTTCGAAAAGTCCAGGGTAGGAAATGTAAGAAATGAAACTAAAGGGTAGGCGGGTAAACTATGGTGAATTTACACTAAAGACTAAACGGGTAACCCTACACTATGAGAAAAGTACGAATTAGACCCTACGAATCTAGCTTATTTTTGGCTTATTAAAAAGTGCTTTTCAGCAAAAACTTAAAACTACAAACTTATTAAGGAGCTTATATTAAACAACTTTAACAAATGCACTTTTCACTTTTATCAAAAGAATAAGCTTAAAAATAAGCTTAAAGTTGACAGCAAGCTAAAATGGCTTAAAAGCCAATTTTTCTAAGTCTTTTTGCTACTTATGGTCGAATAAGCTAAGCTAAGGACTAAAATAAGCAAAAGGGAATTAAACTAACTTAAATAAGCTAAAAAGGAAAGGAAAAGCTAAACTAGATAAGCTGTGGGGAGCTTATTGTGACAGAAAAGCTTAAACAAAGCTTAAATGGCTAAGAAGCTTAAAGTTGAGCATTCAAATAAGCTAAAAAAAAGGAAATAAGCAAACTAAACCATGTTAACCTAAAAAGCTATTAAAAAGCTAAAATGAGCTAAATTGTCAAGCTCAATACAGCTAAAGATAAAATAAGCAGTCCCTAAGCCTAAATCATTCAAAAACAGTCAAATGCCAAGTTTTGGCTTAAAAATAAGCCCACAAACAAGCTTCTTAAAAGCTGAAATTTAGAGAGCTTATACAAGGGGTTATAAGCTCTCTAAATAAGCCAAGAAGCTTGGGCTTTATAAGACAAAAAGCTAAGAATGAGGGACTTAAAGTCTCCCCCCTTTGCACCAGGGAGCCTTAAATATAGCCTCAAGGTTATTGACAGCTTAAAATAGGATGTCAAATAAGCTCTAACATAACAAGTTAAGCTAAACAGATGGAGTACCCTATGAAAGTGACTGTGCACCAAAATTATAGCGTTATAAAGGCTTAAACACTTGCTGATATTTTGTTGTGAAAATGTTTGGGGGTTTTTTTTAAAAACGGTGACCAAAAGGTTTGGTGAATTATAGACTCACAAGTCAAAAGGGCAAAGGTCTTGGACGAGCCCTTTTTTAACACACAAAACTCAAACTTTTTGATGGCACAAACATAAACCACAATTGCTTTATTCAAGAAGGCACATGTGTAATCTAAAAACTCACAGTTTTCACAATAGATTTGTGATATACTATTTGAGAAAAACAATCCCCCAACTAAAAATCTTTTAAAACAGCTTAAAAGTAAGCTTAACACTTGTGCTAAAATGACCAGTAACCATAACCCATGACTAAAACCGTTTTGACCCACTTTAAAGCTTATCAAACACACCTTTAACTTTAAAAACTGCCAAACTAGAGATTCACATAAAATCGTAATTAAAAGGGAAAACGTAAAACTTTTTATACCACTTGCTGTACTTATATTGACCGTATCTTAATAAAACGATTTTAACACTAAAAGTCCTAAGCTTATTAATAAATATAAGCTAGTTTCTCAGCTAGCTTATACTACTATTATATGACAATTAAGAAAATTGATATCAAAATGATTTAAACTACAAAAACTTAAAGCATTTGCAGAAAAATAAAAAAATAAAATTCCCCCTTAAGCTAACTAGCTAAAAGAACAAGTTTTAAGCACATAAAGAAAGACAAAGCAATAAGCGAAAATTAAGGCTAAATAAAAGCTAAATTCAAAATAGAAATCAACAACCTTTTGAATTGTAGTCTCTGACACAAGCCACTCTATCTGAGTGAGTGGCTTAAGAACACAGACCTAAATGGCTCCCTAGCCTCTAGACCCTGAGCAATAAGCTCAATAAGCTTATATTAGCTTATTTCTCCAAAATGCTTCAAAAATGAACCTCAATTGGACTTTTAATGATACGGAACTCAAATAGGAAACTCGGCTTTATCTTTAGTTCTTCGTCATCATGGTGGCTTTCTTAAACAAGTTTTTTTTTAAACTGAATTGATCTTATTGACCAAGAATAAGTCTCTAATGAGCTATATTGAAGCTTATTGATAAAAAAAGAGCTTAATTTTTCATTAAAACTGAGAATTACAAATGCATAAAAGACATTAACTTAAAAACACTTTAAAACACTTTTAAAACTATATTAAAACGACATAAGAACTGAATAAAAACTAACTTAAAAACTGTCTTGCCATAATGGCTTACAAGGCTTTTTATAGCCAAAAATATACAACTAGGTCTTTTCTTCTCTTTCTGATCATGTGTTTTTCTTTTAGATGACACACAAACACAAAGGGTGTGTTTGTTATGTGAGCGTGTTCCCAGCTCTAATCTTGGCCTTAATTCTTTCAACGTCAATCTTATCCGTCGAATTAAGCCTTGGGGGTGTGGGATTGCCAACATGCACCTTTTAACTGGGAAAGGTGGTGGATGGAGGGGGAAATGAATAACCATGGTGGGGGGTGTAGGTTACAGGTGTAAAACAGGGTCAAACAACCGTGATTTGTTGGGTGGAAAAAACTAGCGGAAAAGGTGGTTATAGGTATAAAGAGTGTAAGTTTGGGTAGTATGGCAAATTTGGGCCCCTAATGGTTTATGTGTTGCATTACACAATTCGTGCCTTTTGGTTATATAACTTTTTTTTTTGTTTTTTTTTTTTTTTTTTTTTTTTGGACTTGGCAAAAACAAGTCCCCAAGAAGTTAAATAACTCTTTGCAACCCAACCGTCCTTAGCTGGTGTAAATTAGGGGGTTGGCAGGTTTGCCCCCCCCCACTTGTCACTTTGAGCAAATTGCAAAATCAGCCCTTGTCTTTCCTTTTTCTCTTTTCTTCTTTATATATAAGTTTAGGGGTTTGGCAATTTCAACCCTTAAACTTATATTTCTTGGACTTTGGCCCCGTGTTGACTTTGACTTTTTGACCATTGACTTTTGTCTTGATTGACTTATCCGGT
This sequence comes from Tanacetum coccineum, assembly GCA_026074375.1. Classification (NCBI taxonomy): domain Eukaryota; kingdom Viridiplantae; phylum Streptophyta; class Magnoliopsida; order Asterales; family Asteraceae; genus Tanacetum; species Tanacetum coccineum. The sequence continues at coordinate 119,217 of BQNB010000202.1, forward strand.
CGTTCGATTTGCTTTGTCCCTTTCACATCTTTTTTCCATTCCGAGTCCTTTTTCGTTTGGATGGGCTTTGTTTTTCGTCCTTTTCTTAGTTATCCGTTCCTGCACAACACAATTAGCAAAACAAGCATATATTTGGCATTTTAAGTCCGTTTTTGGTTATTTTAGCTCGTTTTTAAAGGTAAAAGGTATGTGTAATTAAGCACATACCAGTTGCTTTACCCTCAAAGAACTTGTCTCCTGTCTTAGAAGAAGAACCTGCGAAGAAGCATAAGAAAGCTAAGAAACCTGCCAAGAAGTCTAATGTTGTGCCAACAACAGGTGTCGTCATCAAAGATACTCCTGGTGTGTCTGTATCGAAGAAGAAAGCACCAGCTAAGGGTGACAGAGGCAAAGGCATGGAATTACTCTCTGATGCAGCATTACTTGAAGCTGCTCAGGTAAAAGAAGCTCTCCAAAAAAGCAAGAAGGATTCTAACAGGCTTCATGCAAGTGGCTCAGGTGATAGAGTTGGTTCCCAACCAAAGGTTCTTGATGAGTTACAAGACAAGACAACAGGTACAGATGAAGGAACTGGTACTAAACCAGGGGTTCCCAATGTATCCAAAGATCATTTTGAGAGTGAAAACGAATCTTGGGGAGATAGTGAAGATGATGATAGCTATGATGATTGTTGGGAATAAATCTTCACAAGAGGTTAATACTGCTCTTCTTATAACTAATAGTACTAACTCAGTTAGTACTGCTAGTATAATATTTTAGTACTGCTGAAAGGAAGTTAGTACTGTCAGTATTAAAGTTAGTACTGCTGGAAGTTTTTGTACTGCTGCATGGAAACAAAAGATAAAGATGGGTGAGAAGATATGTATGGAAACAATCTAAGTGTATATCTTATAAAGTTAGGAAGATACTTATATGTTTAGAATTGTAAAAGATAAGCTAAGATTTGTGGTTATCTTATAAAGGACTCCTTGTTGTATAAAAGGAGATCATAGGTTAAGGTTTTAGATATACCTTTGATATACTTTTGAGAGATCGTTGTTGCATGCTTCAAGGTTGTAAAACCTAGTACTAGTTAAGAGTACTCGTATTATTGATCTAATAATATTGAAGCCTTTTGGTTATATTCATTGTTCATTCTACTGCATTCAAATTACTGTTCCATTGATATTACTTCTAGAGTATTAAGGTGTAGATTCCGCATACACTTTAATATACACACAAAGTCTCTACTATTGTTATTTTGGATTTATTCAAGGTAACATACTCTTTACAAGCTAAAGAATCGATCAAGGTTTGGGATCAACAATGATGTCGGTGATGATGTGAGTAAAGGTGATGATGATGATGCTGATGGTGATAGTGATAATGATGCTAGTGATAATGAAAGGACTGATTCGGATGAAGAGGAGAATCCAAATCTTACTCTAAAAGATGATAAGGAAGAAGAAACACAAGATGATGAGTACGTACAAACTCCTGACTATTATGTACCTACTGGTGAAGAAACAAATGATGATATTATAGACTTTAATGAAGAAGAGTATGATGAACTGTATAAGGATGTGGACGTGAAGTCGTTAGATGCAGAGCGTGAAAAAGAAGGGCAAGGTGATGCATAGATGACTGATGCTGATAGGGATGTTTCTCAAGAAAGATCATATGAGTAAGTTGTAGATGATGTACATGTGACACTCACTACAACACAGAAGACTGAAGGTTCTATGCAAAGCTCTTCTGTTTCATCCGACTTTGCCAGTAAATTTCTCAACTTAGACAATGTTCCTCCAGCTGATAATGAAGTCGCTTCTATGATGAAGGTCAAGGTCCGTCAGGAAAAATAAGCACTCAAGCACCCCTCTTCTTACTGTGCGTATAACAGCTATCCCGGAAACCTCTACTATAGCTGCAATGACCATTCCTTCGATAATCCAGCCATTCTCTTCTATTCCATAAATGACAACACCAACTCCTGTACCAATAACAGAACCAATGACCTCCTTAATTCCTGCACTTCTAGATTTTGCATCCCTATTAGGATTCGACCAAAGAGTGTCTGCATTGGAACACGGACTTTCTCAAGTCAAACAAGTTGATCATTCTGCATAAATCCTCGCACAAATTCCTGCAATCGTGGATGAACATCTCAGTACAAGAATTGGATTTGCTACTCAAACAGCTCTCCAGTCATACACGACAGAATTTGAGAAGAAAGCTCAAGCTGAGAAAGAAAAATACATCGACATCATTGAGAAATCAGTGAAAGAGATTATCAAAGTCAACTTCCTCAGATTTTACCTAAGGAGATATCTGACTTTGCTACTTCTGTGATCCAAATAAGTATTAATGAATTACTTGAGAATGTTGTTTTGGCTAAATCTTCTTCTCAACCGCAATCGATATACAAGGCTGCAGCATCTCTCACTGAGTTTGAATTGAAGAAGATCCTGTTAGACAAGTTGGAGAAAAGTAAATCATATCGAGCTGCTAAACAACACAGAGATCTCTACGATACACTGGTCAAATCTTATCAGCTCGACAAGGATCTCTTTGACTCTTATGGTAAAGCGTATTCTTTAAAGAGAGGCCGTGAAGACAAAGATAAAGATGAAGACCCTCCAACTGGATCAGACCAAGGGTTGAAGAAAAGGAAGACGAGCAAGGACGATGAACCTCCAAAAGGCTCTAAATCAAAAGAGTCTAAGTCAAGCTTGTCCAAAGGAACCAAGTCTCAGCCAAAATCATCTGGCAAGTCTGTGCAAGCAGATGAACCAATGTTTGAGACTGCAAATACCGAGATGTTACAAGATCAAGGAGGTGACTTGGGTAACACTGAGGATCAACCCAATGTCGAGTAAGCTTCTAAGCATGATTGGTTTAAAAAACCAGAAAGGCCTCCGACTCCTGATCCTGATTCGAATGCTGGAAAACAAATTGATTTCAGACCTCCTCGAACTTGGATCAGCAGAATTGCACAAGCAGAGAAGCCTCCTCTTACCTTCGATAAGCTGATGAGCACTCCCATCAATTTCTCTGCATATGTCTTGAATAATCTGAAGATTGAAAATTTGACGTAAGAATATCTTGTTGGACCAACTTTCAATCTACTCAAAGGAACATGCAAGAGTCGAGTGGAACTCGAGTATCACTTCAAAGAATATTACAAAGCTATCAATGATCGACTTGATTGGCATAATCCAGAAGGACATGAATATCCATTTGATCTTAGCAAGCCGCTACCATTGGTTGAAGATCTAGGTCGTCAAGTAGTTCCTGCTAACTACTTCTTCAACAACGACCTCGAGTATCTGAAAGGTGGAAGCTCTAGCAGGAAATACATAACTTCTACAACAAAAACCAAGGAGGTTAAGTACGATAACATTGAAGGGATTGAAGACATGGTTCCAACGTTATGGAGTCCAGTGAAGGTAGCATATGACAAACATGTTGTCTGGGAAAATTCTCACTGGGGTCCGAAACATCAACGATTCTATACATACGCATGCCACTGGAAATCCACACATGATGTTTACTCCAAAAAGAAAATTATTGCAGTAACCAGAGTTAAAGTTATGAAGTGGTATGACTATGGGTATTTGGAAGAGATTTAAGTTCAACTAGAAGATCATAAGCTTTACAAGTTTAAGGAAGGTGACTTCCCAAGACTTAATCTGTGTGATATTGAAGACATGCTTCTTCTCTTAATTTAGAAGAAGCTCTCCAATCTGGAAAGAGATGACCTTTACGACTTGAACATGGCATTACGGATGTTTACCAGACGTGTTGTCATTCTTAAGCGGGTGGAAGACCTTCAACTGGGAGTCGAAAGCTACCAGAAGAAGCTTAATATCACCAAGCCTGAGACGTTCAGGTTCGACATCTCCAGTATGACCCCATATACTGCATACAACAAACCACAAGGAATCATAAATCAAGACAAGTTCAATAGAAATAGGTTGATGCGCTTGGATGAACTCTACAAGTTCTGTGATGGCACACTCACATCTGTTCGAAGGGTTCTTCATGATATTGCTTCTAGCTTGGAGATGGATTACTTGCCAAAAAGAAGATGGAGTAAATTAGACAGGAAAAGGTCTCGCATCATGATTAAGGCAATCGATCAGCAACTATTTGAAAGAAGGTTAATGAGAAACTTGGTGAAGTTTGTTGGTAGGAGAGACTACGGGAATTACCTCAGGCTACTTGAACGGACAATATGACTTTGTCATATTTTTTTCTACTCCATTTCAGGTCAATTTCTCGTAATTACTAATTTGTGAATATGTAAATAAGTAGTGAAAGACTAGAATTAGGCATATATAGTATTTGAGTGCGAATTTTCAAGAATTTCTTAGTAAATTCAAAAAATTTCAAACTAACGCACTCAAATACCATATAATTCCCTCAAAAATTGAGGGGGAGCATTAAAATGTTCCAATAATTAGCTTGATATATAATTAGAACATTTTCCTCCTAGAAAGCATTATATTTGAATCAATTGATATCCAAAACATCAAATGATTTGACATTTTTGATAAGGGGAGAAAATGTGATTAAAATATATATAACTTGTATAACGTAATCTTTAAGACTCAAGTGTGAACTCCTATCTTCGTATGTGCTAAACATTTCTAGTTATCGATGCACATATGCAGGGGGAGCATTTCTAAAATATAAAACCATCGAGGTACTAAATGTTTTGATGTATATTAAAGTACCTTGATCGATGTTTTCAAATGGTTTGAAGGCTATGAATGATACCAAAAGACCGACCATGTATTTAATTACTTGAAGTTATAAGGTGGTTAGGTATAGGTGTTCGTTCTCACGATCCAACTAGAACCGGATGGATCTACCCAGTGACAATCCACCAGTTAGTGTAGAAGTCCTTATGCATGATATTAAAAAAGGAGTAAAAGTGAGAACAAGGGAATAGTGTTGACTGAGATGGAGCTAGTACTGGAACAAACCCAACAAAGTATTAGTCATGAAGTCTCGGTAAGCACTAAAGGGTTTAAAGAATGAAAAAGAAATATAAGGATAAAGGGTGAAAAGAAAGAAGCCCTTCATACACTTAGGCAGAAACCGGGTCAATACATATGTTATTAGAAACACTAAGCTGTTGTCTAGTATTGAAGATAGTCATGGACCCAGTAACGCATTGCACGACCCTCCCTAGCCACTCAAGGTCTCTTAACAGACTCTTGTTTCATTTCTCACGGAGATTACACACATTTCTATCGACTTTCTCACTGTGAGTTAGTTGGTATTGAAAAGGTGACAGTCTGCTCCAGCCTCTGATTACTAAAACTAAATGAGCACTATTTAGTATAGAGCCAAGAGATCATCCATAAATCTCATTAGGACACTAATACAAAATATTTGTTAATTCACACATTGTGATAACAAGTAATATCTTAAGAGTCCTACGCATTATCCTTATGGTATTTCCAGAACATCCGAGTGATACTTAAGTATTCACAGTGAAGATGGAAATCCTGCTTGAGCCAATATCAAACAAGATCTTGGTAGGTGACTTGTAAGATCCTATATGGATCAAAATGGTGACACTGAATATCGATTCGATCCAGCTTATGAATTGACGGATGAATTTTGAAAAAGATAAAATTGTTGGTGTGTTATAAAAACCGTTTGCATCTTAACACATCGACTGATTTTCTTAAATGAATTTTCAATCTTATGTCAATGGGAAGCCTCACAAGGGTATCTGGACATAGGAAAGTTGAACACGAATTGACGGCTTAATCGGAAAGATAGTAACTTACCGGTTCGCTCTTACCGTATTGTCTGCTTTGAGATGCTCTGGTAATAAGAACGGCTAGTACAACTGCGAAACCCTATCAAGGAGATTCTTCGGAACTCTACCTGATCACAGATAGTATTTATACTGATCAACGGGGAACCGTGGTTATTGAAACCGTATTCGACGAAGTGACAAAGCCATTTTCGTCCATACATGTTGATTATTACTAACCCTTTCATGCAGGTAATCTTGATAGTCGCAGCTATTGGATCAAGACAAGTCAAGATTCATAACCACATGTACTCGATCGACTTACATAAAGACATCATGAAATCTCAAGTACTTGTTTCAAGATTTCCTCTACTCTGATACCGTACGTCCTTCTTGAAGCGACGAAGTGTTAAAGTTAAAGAACTTCAAGAAAGATGTTTTATTCAAGCTTTCAATCTTAAGAAAAGTATGAGCATGTTGGTCCGAAAGTCACAAGTACACAAGATGGCAAACGTTCACAAGTTGATGATAAGATATTATGCTTGGTTGATGACCTCAAGAAGCTAAAGATCACAGTCAAGTCAAGATACAGAATCAAGCAATTGCCTAAAGTCAAAGATCACCACAACATATCACAAGTTAATGATTGAAGTTTAAAGACTACGAGCTCAAGACAAAAGACAATCATAGTATGCTAGGGTTAACTTTTTGTAACATGGAGTGACCTCCCTTAGGGGGATATTGTTAGGAATACGAAGTATCGGTCACTTTCATAAATATCGTAAGTGATGTGTTTCAAAAGCTTTAAATTTATAATACTAGAATTACCGGTTAATAGACGGAAACACACGGGTAAAAGTATAACCCACGTATGTAGTATAATCTTTTTAGGTAAGACCAAGTCGTTCCACGAGATTAGGTATTCTTAGAAAAAGTCGATAATATTATGAAAAGGGGATTATCTTATAGACTGTCATGGATCTAAAGATAATAATTAAAATTCAAGATATAAAGGAATGTTTGGTTTGGAAGCAAAAGTGAAGATGGATAAACTTGGATAGATAATTGGTTCATGAATTTAAGTATAATTGATTAAAGAAACGGTTAGTTTACTTAAAAGATCGTCTACTTGTTATAATCAGAAATCCTTTCGGCCTTTACTTTTGATTATAAAAATGCTTTAAGTTTTATTCAAGTTAGGAAATAATAAATATAAACTTTCTTAACCAAGTTTGTTAGACATATGGTTGAGCATTAAATATTTTTATGCTCGGGTTAATAATCATTTCATTAGCCAACAAGGCTAAAATCTAGTTGTCATAGACAAACAACTTGGAAATCAAGCATATAGCCAGAGTCTTTCGACCTATATCCGGACTAGTATAATGATCAAATGACTATTAAAGAATCCAGGCACAAAAACATCAAGCTTATATATAGAAAATTCCAAAATTCAATAGTTCATCCAAGTTTAATGCATATCACCCATATATTCCCCAACCAAACATGTTAGTCTACTCCATATTGATAAGAACAACACACAAAACAAGTATGATTGATTCAAAAGTCATGATATAGAAATAGAGAAACATGTTCATACAAAAAATAAATAGCAAATAATGCTCCTGCTTACAAGGTATTACTTTGAACAGAAGATTACAACGACTTGCAACTTCAACTATAGTAACAATAACAACTTCTAACACCGCCTTCTAAGATCAAATAGCACTTTCCTTCCACTAAAAACCTAGAATGTGATGAAGAACAAGGTTTATTCTTTAAAAATTCCTAAAAACAATTCCCTAACTAGTGATTGTAGGTGTAGTGAAGAGAAGAATGATTGAATGGATGATTTGAGGAGCAAATTCCATCCTCTATTTTTAGCTAAATTCTCATCATCAGTTGGAGGAGTTGGGCAAGCCAAGAGTTGTATAATAATGGCACTCATAATGATTTATGTGTAACTGTCAGGAAAGTGCGCGACACTAGGTGTTTAAATAAATGGCATTTACTTCATCTTGAAGTATGCCGCACAAAATAAATTGTGCGCCGCACTTTTGCCTTGTTCATTAATTCCTCCTTGGATTCTTTTCTAGATTCTTCTTGTAATGACCGTTAGTGCATTTAACTGGATTTCTTATCGTTAGTCCTTTTCGTCACTTTTGGTCCTGAAATGAATATTACACAACAAACAAGCAAACTTTGCAATATTTCATGCGTTAACGTATATATTTAGTGTATTTTCGAGGGATATTTTATGTATATTTGGAGCGTTATCAAATCCCCCCATACTTAGCTTATTGCTTGCCCTCAAGCAATCAAGCGACATAATTTCGTTTGGTAAAACAAATTTATGATCACAAGCATAGAAAAAGCAACTCACGAATTTTATAGATAATATTCTTTTTTTTCACTCGCTCAATTTGGTAAAATAAATAGTAAACGGAAGTCACTTATGCGCGCAGTCATGAAATGTTCAAATTACCATAAGCTTTTACAAAAAACTAAACTTCCCCGACATGGCGTAAGCACCAAACATAAACATCAAAAGAGGTAATATTATTTAGTGATAATATTTATTATTTGTAGAAAAAGGTTTATAAGTAAATCATAATCCACCTTATCTGTAATTTAACCAACGATTCACTTATATCATATATTTTTTTTGATATATCACTTCACTTGGGGGACACTTGCTTTCCCCCATACTTAAGATAAGCACACTTCCTTTTCATATAATAGCAACATTTATGCTCTTCAATTTACTTCAAACGAACTTAGAAGTTTGCAACCTTCCGCACTTTATTATAATAGCGATACCAGCATTTACGCTCTTCAATTTATACAAATAAAATTTCAAATAATTTAATTAAAAATCTTTTCGAACAAAATTATTGGTTACTTATATTTATATTTTATCACCTCTTAATCAGTAAAATATTTATAACACGCGAACGTGTTCCTACTGCGGTCTCATAAAGATTTCAAGCACAAGTTCTAGAATTAACAAATCACCGGCACACTCATATAATTTAAACCGATACCAATACTCCAGAAAAGGCGACAAAAATACAAATATACAGCCGTAACGACGGATGAGACACTTGCAATTGCATTCAAACCTTAACTCGAGAAAGCTAAAGATAAAATCATCTTAGGTATCAAGAATGAATACCTGAATCCTTAAGATCTAATCCATACAATTTTTTGGGTAGAATAAATATGTTGGTAATGTTATCAATCCAAAGTCAGATTGCTTAAATGTGATCAATAAAATGTTATTTTCAAAAAATTTCTAAAAAATTTAACTTTCAAAATTTTTCCAGTTTATCTCCCCCCATACTTAATATGAGCATTGTCCTTAATGTGAAAATATTATAGAGAAAAGATAAAATGGAAAAGTGAAATAATACTTTTCAATTGTGATTTATTCTGAATCTTTTCTTCGCGCCAATTCGTCTTGCGCCTTCTCTTTCTTTTCCTGTTACGAATGTAGGCATTGCATAGCATACAAAAAGTAATAATATTCCTAATAGATTAATAATATAAATATGATAATATTGTTTTTAAATGCCAACAGAGGCATTTTACACACCATAATAATAATAATGTTTTGAAATTGTTTTTAAAACACACGTGACCCAAACATGTGGTCACATAACCAACTCGTGTCATCTCGACACTACTCGTCATCATCCTACTACTGCTGCGATGGTGGCGGAGGATGGTACTGCTAATAGTATTGGTCATACTGGGGCTGAGCGTAACCAGGTAGGTTGTAAGCTCCCTGCAGTGGAACACTATAAACCCCAGCCATATGCTCGAACACTCCATGATACCTGTCCTAGTGATATGACTGCCTATACTCCATCCGCTCTATCGCATCTTGACATATCTCTATCCTACCCATCCTACCATATAAATCCTGCATAGATGCTCTCGGAGGTCTAGGAATACCGACTCTAGGCACACCCGGCTGTGGATCCTTAGGAATAAGTTTACCCTCAGATTCAATCAAATCTTTAAGTGTAATCGTATCCAGATCTCTATAGTAAATTAGAGCACTCAAACTCCTTACCACATCCTTTGTTAACACCCTGCACTTCCTAGTAAGCTTCGAAATAAACTAACCACGGCAAATTTGACTCTCTTTCTGAGTCCCAGCTCCTTTCCTCTTCATCTATTTCGCAATCACCCAAGCTACATTTGCATACCCATTTTGGTTTAAGACATCCCAATTCACGACGCAAGGTGAGTAAATGTGTATAGGAAGCAATTAGGCCAATTTAGTATTGTACCTAGACTTAGCTTCTCGGCTACAACCTTCCCATAGTAAAAACTCATGGTGAACTTGTGGAAGCAACAATTCTTCCACTGTTTTGTGTTGTCTTGGGCGTTTGGATCGTGATGATCCGGCTTCTCCATCGTGTGTTCCTGACGTCTACATATAAAAAACAATCAACAATAAAGTTATAGTTATGTTAGAAATGATTTAGCACGATTGGTGAGTGTTTTTATGGTTTTAGGAACATTTTGTAACTTTCTAATGTAAAAAGTGTGGCACACTTCCCTGAAGTGCGGCGTACTTTCTAGGGAAAAATGGGCAAAGTGCGGCGGTTTTGTGGAAAAACCGACGTACTTTCTAGGCTGAAAATAATAATTCCAAATTTTCATGATTTTTCAATAATAATTTTAAATATAAATTCATAATATGAACAGTGCACTTTCAGATTTGATCAAATATCAAGCATGCATGAGTTAAATGACTCATAAATATCATAATTCTAAGGGTTAATTGCTCATATAAAACATGGATTAAAGTTTTCCTAATCTAATTATACTTAACCCTAATAATCAAGAATTTAAACAAATTAATGATAAACAAGTCTAAGGAATGAAATCAACATACCGTAGGCATGATTAGAAGGTTGATGGATCGATTTTTGAAACTTTTCCTTTGTTTTTGTTAAAAACCCGATGGTTTTGTGTTTGAGGATGTATGTTTTTTTATAATGACTCATAATCGTGTTTAAGTTTATGTATAAAAAACTGCACTGAAGTGCGGCGTACTTCTTTTTTTATAATATTTTTTTGTAATTACACAATCTTACATTATACGCATAATTTAAACATAATCTCAATCCATCACATTAACTTAATATTAATATATTATATATCGGATTAATATCCGTACATCAAATGTAATCCATTATAGATTTATACATATGACTTTATTTTTAAACATAAAACGGGAGTATATAACTACTCCTTTATTCCAAGTTGATCTAGTACTTTATTCCATAAACTAGTTGGGTGACATGATATCACTCAACTTGTGGTACTCTGATAATTTTTGGTCCGTTTTCTTTGTTGTGAATCCTTGTAAATAAATGTTCCCATATGGATCAGTTAGTCTTATTTTCGTACGCCATTGTCCTGTTGCTTCTTCTTTGTTAGTGTAGCATCCCTTATGATCAGGTTTCCAATTGACGTGTTTTAATGGCACGGGTAATGAACCAAGAAAACTAGCTGCTTTCTTACAAACACTAATTTTCTAGAACGGGTTAGTTACTGTTTATATAGCTGATGATCGATCTTCCGGATTGGAATAGTTTAGATATGGAGCGGGTTTTGGGCCATATATTGGTGCTTCAAACTTATTTCTCTTGATCACATATTCCTCCTCATCATCACTATCACTCTTAGTTGTTCTTAGAACATCGAATCTTGCAGCTCAGAAGGTTTGATGACAGACTCCATCAAAGGTTGAGAAAAGTCTTTCTGGGGTGTTAAGTATGATACCCATCGTATAAAGGAATCCCTAACCAACCACTATTGGTGCATCACGGTTGATTGGTATATCCAGGATAAGGAATTTTGCAATTATAGTAGTTACCCCCACTTGACAAAGAACATTATGGAGTTTTCCCATAGCTTCCGCCTGGGTATGATTTATCATCGTGATTCCCCTATCAATCTTCTTCATATCTTCTCTTCCTAACTTTTCAAAGATTCGATAAGGCATGGTGTTAATGTCCGAACCAGTATCTGCTAATGCATTTTTGTTAACTTTCCCTTCCAATCTGATAGGAAATATGAATGCACCAGGATCGTCTTTCTCCTTCAATGCTTCTCCCTTAATCCTTTTTGCTGCTTCCTCGTCTTCTTTCACAGTCTTTCCATCTAGTTCCACCTTATCTTTCCAGATTTCATCGAGTATCTTCTTATATTTGTCATGATAGGCCATTGTCTCGATTACAGGCCTCTCTTCTTCTAACAGAGCAAACTTTTGACTGATCCTTATTGCCAATGCCTCTTTTGTCGCCTCTTCTTGAGTTAAATGACCCCTAGCTGATGAAGATGGTACAATATCTTGATAGAATAGATTAAGGTTCTCCATTGCTCTTTTTTTTACGGTTACTCTTCCCCATCTTGCATACAAATGCAGGAAGTTCCTCTCCAAACTTTGGCACATCATCAAAATTGAAATCTAGTAATTGTTCCCAATCGTCTGAGCTCTTTCATTTTTTCTCAGAATCATCCTCAAATGGATCTGGTTCGGGATAAATGGTAATCACCCTGTTACCGAAATCAACAACTCCTTTAGCTAGTCTCAGGAATGATCTTCCCAAAATGACTCTAGGCTCAAAATCATCTTCCTCAGGGTTTCTGATGAACTTCACAAAGTAGAGCTCTCCCTTCAAAGCAACAACGAGCTCTTTCTTTACCAACTTTTTTCCTTTCTTCACATCATAGTCTAAACACAACTTAACCGCGAATTCATTTAATACCAGGTTCTCATCAAATGCTAAGTTGATTTCACCATCATATGCTTCCAAACCATTCACGAAGCATGGTGCGATGTACTGCTCACTAATCTCATCCGTTTCCATCTTGTAGAAACTGAGTGCGTTCATGACTTTCTTTCCTTTACTACCAGTTGTATCTTGATACTCTAGAGAGTTCCAATCTCATGATCCTTCAATTTTGTCACTTGATATCTCAATCACATTGTCTCTGAAGCAAATTTTTTCGAGACTTGAATTTGTGTCCATAATTCTTATAGAATAAGACAACATTAAAACAACTATTAGTGGGTTAGTTAAAACAAATAACAAAAGCTTTTTACACTTACAAATTATTAATAAACAGATATAATTTTTCAATGCAAGCAACTGTTGTTCAAAAACGAAGAAACAATCATTCTGTTTGGTTTCGGGCAGAAAAGTGCGGCGCACTTCAAAAGAAGTGCGACATACTTTCTTAGTTTTAAAGCTTTTATAATTTTTAATTTTAGTATTTTAGTATTTTTCTTTTTTTTATAATTCCTAAAAATCTATTAGTCATCATATGGTTTTTATAATTTTTCTTAATTCTTTTAAAATTTTCATTTTTATTTTTATTTTGCATGCAATCAAAACTCAATAAGCTACAACTAGCAAATAACAAACAAACATAGATATTAAATAAGCAATGCATAACATAGTTCTTTTTGATTTTTTCCATTTTAATGCATAATATGCTATACAAGATGTTGACAATCATGAACATAAGGAATAAATTTCACATTTCCAAAAATGGTCAAATTACAGTTTATGGTTTTTGGGGTTTGGTGTTTTGGTGTTTTTCTCTTTTAAAAACTGATTCTGTTTGTAAAAGGGGCAGGAAGTGAGGCGTAATTGGTATAAGTACAGCGTGCTTTCTGAATTTTGCAAAAAAAACCAGCGCACAGATGCTTTGTGCGGCGCAGTTTCTGAAGAAAATTTGGTCAGTTTGCCAGAAAACTGTACGACGAGTTTGAAAATTTTTGGTTTGTAGGCTTCCGGTCACCCTACCGGTTCACGGTTCAACCGGCCGGGTCAACCCGGGTTTTAAAACATTAGTTTCAAAAGCTTTAAATTTATAATACTAGAATTACCGGTTAATAGACAAAAACACACGGGTAAAAGTATAACCCATGTATGTAGTATAATCTTTTTAGGTAAGACCAGGTCGTTTCACGGGATTGAGTATTCTTATAAAAAGTCGATACTATTACGAAAAGGGGATTATCTTATAGACTGTCAAGGATCTAAAGATAATAATTAAAATTCAAGACATAAAGGAATGTTTGGTTGGGAAGCAAAAGTGGAGATGGATAAACTTGGATAGATAATTGGTTCATGAATTTAAGTATAATCGATTAAAAAAATGGTTAGTTTACTTAGAAGATCGTCTACTTGTTATAATCAGAAATCCTTTCGGCCTTTACTTTTGATTATAAAAATGCTTTAAGTTTTATTCAAGTTAGGAAATAATAAATATAAACTTTCTTAACCAAGTTCGTTAGACATATGGTTAAGCATTAAACCTTTTTATGCTCGGGTTAATAATCATTTCATTATCCAATCCTCACAAGGCTAAAATCTAGTTGTCATAGACAAACAACTTGGAAATAAAGCATATAGCCGGAGTCTTTCGACCTATATCTGGACTAGTATGATGATCAAATGACTATTAAAGAATCCAGGTATAAAAACATCAAGCTTATATTTAGAAAATTCCAAAATTCAACAGTTCATCCAAGTTTAATCCATATCACCCATATATTCCCCAACCAAACATGTTAGTCTACTCTATATTGATAAGAACAACACACAAAACAAGTATGATTGATTCAAAAGTCATGATATAGAAATAGAGAAACATGTTCAAACCAAAATTAAATAGCAAATAGTGCTCCTGCTTACTTTGAACGGAAGATTACAACGACTTGCAACTTCAACTATAGTAACAATAACAACTTCTAACACCACCTTCTAAGATCAAATAGCACTTTCCTTCCACTGAAAACCTGGAATGTGATGAAGAACAAGGTTTATTCTTCAACAATTCCTAAAAACAATTCCCTAACTAGTGATTGTAGGTGTAGTGAAGAGAAGAATGATTGAATGGATGATTTGAGGAGCAAATTTCGTCCTCTATTTATAGCTAAATTCTCATCATCAGTTGGAGGAGTTGGGCAAGCCAAGAGTTGTATAATAGTGGCACTCATAATGATTTTTGTGTAACTGTCAGGAAAGTGCGCCGCACTTCAGAAATTGTGTGCCGCACTTGGTGTTTAAATAAATGGCATTTACTTCATCTTGAAGTACGTCGCACAAAATAAATTGTGCGCCGCACTTTTGCCTTGTTCATTAATTCCTCCTTGGATTCTCTTCTAGATTCTTCTTGTAACGAATGTTAGTGCATTTAACTGGATCTCTTTGCATCGTTAGTCCTTTTTGTCACTTTTGGTCCTGAAATGAATATTACACAACAAACAAGCAAACTTTGCAATATTTCATGCGTTAATGTATATATTTAGTGTATTTTCAAGGGATATTTTATGTATATTTAGAGCATTATTAGTAAGATAGGCTCATAGTATAGTTTTTAGAACCTTAATAAGGTAAAATGGGCCAAAGCCCACAAAAGCCCACATGGCCTCATGTAGCCGGCCATAGGGAAGTATTTATACCCCTCTCCACACCCTGGAGAGGGTTGGTTGTTAACTTGTTTATTTCTTAATCTAATTTTGCTCTCTTTTCTTTTCTCTCTCTAAGTGTTCAATCCTTTCACTCTCTCTCTAGATTTCTTGTCATTTGATTGTGAGATAAGATACATCATGTATCATATATTCTACAGGGAAGATGAGAGGAATGTTTGTATAAATGTTGAGATTGTGTAGAAAAGTAAGGATAATCATTTATTTGGTAAAGTAAGGTTTAACAAATGATTAAGGGAATGATTAGTGAAGAGTGGTGTATAAGAGATGTGTAAGGAGTGTGGGAGTTTATAAAACATTTAAGTGTGAGAAGTGATAAAAATCAAAGTATGATCAACTTCCAAATAACACAAACGCATATAGTCATTAAGACTTAATCCATGATTATCAACAATGCACGTGATCACTAACCATTTTGATGGAAACAAGCTAAGTGCTTTGCATATCAAGTAAAGCACTTGCCGTGAGCATTTACGCAAAGTGACCTTTGACTTAGTTTGACCAATAAGAGAGTAAACCCCATTAATTGATTAGAGACAACGTAAATCCGGATTAAGGTCAAATGAATACTTTCGTTTGATGGTATGTTGAAAGTATGATTATAGTAGGTTTAGAAAAGAGTTTTAGCATTGGCTAGAGGCGTTTGATAAAGAAAATGAGTTGGCATTTTGTTGAAAACGGGAGGACTTGTTTTTGTTCCTCTCTAAGTCTAAACCTCGTTTTGAGTGTTTTCAATTGCTCAAGTATCATGTACATACCTTTATTTAAAGATCCACATGTGTCGGATAAGAGGAAAGCCAATGAACAAAAACCGTTAAAACGGAGTTCGAGCCTGGCAGCGCGCCCTATTCCGGTTTGATGGTTTTTAGCTATCGTTTGTTATTTTGAGTGTTGCGAACGTTTATTTGTCATTGTCAAAACAAAAAGTAGATTTTAGTCAATTTTTCCCCAACAATGTGTATGTTAAGTACTAAAATGATGCTTTGTTTAAGTGCTCAATAGACTCTGTTAATGATTGATGATTATTAGAACAAAATTAACAAATGGGTCGATTTGGGTAATATTTTGTCTTTGTTAAGCCATATAATAGGACTTTTTAGCTAAAAGGGAAACTTGTAAAATGAATTAAAAATGGTCTAAAGTGTTCTATCATCCGTGTAACCTCCTAAGTTGTTTAACTGAAAAGATTAGACTACCTTGTAATTATGTAGCTTTCCATGTCCTATTTGACGTATTTATGAATATAATGTGGCGCATCAACCCAATCATGACCCACACTTTATTCCACCTAATTCCCGGCTTTGTCGTTTAGTGGAAACGAGTGTGATAGGGGTGAAACCAAAAGGTTGCCCCTTTTGACCTATTTTTCACATCTACGTGCAGAGTTAACTAATGTGCTTTTGGAACTAATGTGCTTTAGGAACTTCAGTTGGCAGAATGTGTTATCAAAAAGGTTTGGTTGGTACAAAATTTATTGGAATTTAGAATGGCCACTATGCATCATTTTATAGCTAACAGTTGATGCATAGATTTGTGCTTGAATACACATATTTCACCTACCGGTGATTTAAGGGTCAAAGAATGTAACCAATTGTTTTCGTACTAGCTGTATATAAAGTAAGGAGGTCAATATGCATCTGACATAGAATTTAAACCAATTGTTTTGTGTAGAAGTGTTTTCTTCAAACCAAAACAATAAGGGGATCAATAGGCATCTTGATGATGTATAGTATGAACACCAAGCTTACTGGGCTTAGTTCATAATATACGCATATGGGCCCAGGCCCAATACAACAAATAGCCGGACTACTAAGCCTGACAGGGGTCACACTTCGGATATTCCAAAGACGCACGTGAGTACCTTTTAAAGCCGCACCCGTTGCACCTCCGCGGACAAACACGGACTGCGGAAGGATACTCACGTCTGCAGATACGATTACACGTGGACCCTTGCCCGACAAGGGACCCACTCCGGCTACTAACAGTTGCAAGCGAAATATTAGGAAACCCTAGTATTAGGCTTGCCTATAAATAGGGGTCATTTCACACCCCAAAAAGGTACACTCTGTCTGATCATTAATACACACATATACTCTGACATTTTCTGATTCTCTGACAAACATGTATACTTACTCTCACGTCGGAGCTTAATCGTGGGGTCCGCCCTCGGTAAGGCTAACGGTTTACTCTCATTTGTGCAGATCGCCATCTTACTACTTGGATCAGTACAAGATCAACGTCATACCCTATCTCTTCACCCCCATACACGGTTTTTGTACTAACAAGTTGGCGCCATCCGTGGGACCGATATAACTGCGTTCCTTGAAAATACTCACCATGAGCAATCACGAACAACCTACCCCTAGCCATCCCAAGTCTGATGTGCGGAATACGGCAGGGAAGAACAAACAAACCCCCCAGGGCTCCGCGAGAACTACATCCGCTGTAGATCTCGAAGAGTTCTGCGAAAAGCACTATGAGAAACTACTACCAATCATGGCAGATAAGTATGAGTAAGATCAGAGAAAGAAAGAAAAACTGGAGGAAGTAAAAGCGAGGCTTGACTTTGGCGATGTCCGAAAGAATAGCACTAAGGCACAGGAATCAGCGTATTCTGAGTCCAGAACAATATCGCCAAGAAGACAGGGACGCTCTCGCAACCCGCGCCACAATCCTAGCGTCTTCACTAGGTTGAGGCGTAAAAGATCAAGATCGCCACGGCATGAATACAAGAGCAAGGCAAGAAGAGAAAGCACAGTGTTCAAGAGACTCGAAAGCAGAGGACGAAGCACATCCGCGCGCTCCGATAGCCGTCAGGAAAGCTCAATGTATACGGAAAATCACTCTGAAAGCGAAGATAGTGAAGGAGGGCACTGGAAGTCTAAGTTACGAAGAAAAAAGTCCAGTGTCGAAGATGATGATCTCTCCCAACCTTGGGTATGTGCCAAGACTGATCCGTTCACGTCTCGAATCCGTCACTTCGACTTCCCAAAAACGCGAATGCCAAGTCATGTAAAAACATACAACAGAAGCGAAGACCCTGAAGATCACTTGAAAATCTTCCAGGTAGCAGCAAAAACAGAGAGGTGGGTCATGCCAAGATGGTGTCACATGTTTAATTCCACACTTACCGGAAATGCTCGGGTGTAGTTTGACGATCTTCCCCCAGAATCAATAGACAGTTACAACGATCTAAGAAAAGCATTCCTGAAAAACTACCTCCAACAGAAAAAGTGCATAAGAGACCCAATAGTGCTCCATAACATAAAACAGAGAGACGAAGAGTCCACAGAAAACTTTATACAAAGGTATAAGTCGGAAAGTGGAAATGTTAAAGGAGCACCGGAATGCATGAGAATCTCCGGATTCGTGCACGGAATCACAAATCCTGAACTTATCAAAAGATTTCATGAGAAAATTCCAAAAACAGTAGACGAAATGATGCAGGTGGCCACATCTTTTCTTCAAGGGCAAGAGGCGGCCTCAAACCAAGAAAGGAAAAAAGTCCCTCCGGCATGGAGACACCAGGAAGGGGGTCATAGGCAGAATTTCAAAAAAGGGGGAGGCTTCCGCAGCCAACATAAGCAAGAAAAAAGGCCGGACAGATTCACTCTTCTCACAAAAACTTCGAAGGAGATTATGGCCTTAAAAAAGGAAAATTCAAAACCCCACCTCCGATGACAACCCCGGTTGAAAAGCAAAACGCAAACAAGTTTTGCGAGTTTCACGGAGAAGTGGGGCATAATACAGATGAATGCAACCATCTAAGGAAACAAATCGAAGATATGCTCAAAGCTGGGAAACTATCACACATAATCCGGGAGCTGAAGCAAAGCAGCGGAAAAGAACAGCCGAAAAAGAAAGGTGAAACCTCCGGAAAAGAGAAACCTCAAGCAATTCTAATGATTCAGTCACGACAGGAGGCAATAAGACAAAAGATAACTCAAAGCTTCTCACCCAATTCGGAAATGTTGTTCCCACATTTGCGGGACGATGAAGGAGCGGAAGGCCCATTAATAATAGAAGCGGAGATTGGAGGCCATCAAGTGCACCGCATGTGTGTTGACGGAGGGTCATCTTTTGAAATACTCTATGAGCACTGCTTTAACAGACTGCGTCCAGAGATAAAGAATCAAATGGTCCCTGCTACAACCTCATTAATAGGGTTCAGCGGCGAAATAAAATGGCCATTGGGACAGATAACACTCTTGGTAAAAATAGGAGATGATGAACACTCAACGTCAGCATGGATGGATTTCATGGTGGTAAGATCGACGTCTCCACACAACGGAATCATTGGAAGGCCCGGGTTACGAAAGATACAAGCAGTACCATCAACAGCGCACGGAATGATAAAATTTCCAGTCATAGGAGGAATACTCACGCTAAAGGGCAGTAAAATTATCCCAGTTGAATGTGCGATGGTCTCCGGACCAGAGGAGCAACCCATCTTAGTTAACAAAGTAAAGGAAGAAAGGGTAAAAGTGGCAATCAACCCGGAACACCCGGAACAGACAGTAATGATCGGTTCTGACCTTACCGAAAAAAACCAGAAGTAAGATGTGCAACCTACTTTAGCGAAGTTTGGACATATTCGCTTGGACCCCAACGGATATGACGGGCGTTCCAAGGCAGATAGCGGAACATAGGCTGAATGTACGGAAAGGTTGTCAGCCGGTTAGGCAAAAGAAAAGAGGCCAAGCCGCAGAAAGAAACATAGCAATCAATGACGAGGTTAATAAGCTTTTGGCAGCTGGGATCATGAGGGAGGTTCATTATCACGATTGGCTCTCTAACCCGGTGATGGTAAAGAAGAGTGATAATAGTTGGAGAATGTGTGTTGATTTTAAAGACCTCAACAAAGCATGCCCCAAGGACGGTTACCCTCTGCCAAAAATAGACTCGAAAGTCGAATACTTGTGTGGATTCCCCTTTAAATGCTTCCTGGACGTATATAAGGGGTATCACCAAATACAAATGGCAGAGGAAGATGAGGAAAAGACCGCGTTCATTACAAATCAAGGCATTTTTTGCTACACAAAAATGCCTTTCGGTCTAAGGAACGTCGGTGCAACTTATCAGCGGCTAGTGGACAAAACATTCCACGGACAAATTGGTAGAAACCTCGAGGCATATGTAGATGATTTAGTCATAAAAAGCCGCACGGAGGATGAAGTTGTCCGCGACATAGAAGAAACATTTAAGACGCTTAGAAAAATCAACATGAAACTGAACCCAAAAAAGTGCACCTTTGGAGTTGAAGAAGGAATGTTCTTAGGATACCAGGTCAATACTAAAGGCATTAAGATATGCCCATACAAGGTAGACGCCACATTAAGCCTTCAATCGCCAAAATGCCTGAAAGACGTGCAGAAGTTAAATGGAAAATTGGCAAACTTAAACAGGTTCTTAGCAAAATCAGCGAAGAAATCATTACCATTCTTCAAAACTTTAAAAAAATGCACAAAGAAGAGTGACTTTCTGTGGACGAAGGAAGCGGAAGCTGTATTTAGACAAATGAAGGAACACATAGCATAGTTACCTATGCTCACCGCTCCAGAAGAACAAGAGGAACTCATTGTCTACCTGGCAGCATCCAAGGAAGCGGTTAGCGCTGTACTAATGACGAAAAGAGAAGCCAGGCAGATGCCGATCTACTTTGTCAGCCGGACGCTAAGGGGTCCGGAAGTAAACTACACCACCATGGAAAAATTGGTGCTAGCATTAGTACATGCAAGCAAAAGGCTAAAAAGATACTTCCAAGCTCATCCAATCATAGTAATAAAGATACAAACCATCAAAACATACTATCAAAACCAGAAGTAGGCTGGTAGGATGCAAAAGTGGAGCATACAATTAGGGGAGTTTGGTATACATTATAGGCCAAGAGTATCTGTTAAAGGGCAAGTATTAGCCGATTTTATCGTAGAAAGACCAGAGGAAGAAGGTCAGGACGATTCCGCAAAGGAAGAAGAACCGCTCCCGGCACGGTGGACCTTGTTCACGGACGGGTCATCTTGCGTTGACGGATGGGGAGCAGGAGTGATACTCACGGATCCGGAAGGAGTAGAGTTCACAAAACTTAAGATTTCAGTTTGAAGCCAACTAACAAGGAAGCCGAATTGAAGCATTGATAGCTAGGATTGCGATAGCGGAAAAAATCAGCGTCAAAACCTCGAAGTAAATGTAGACTCAAAACTGGTAGTAAACCAAGTAAATGGGACTTACATCGCAAAAGAGACAGACATGATCAAATACTTAGAGAAGGTAAAAGCATTGGCCAATACCTTCCGAGCGTTCTCAATAAAGCAAGTCCCAAGAAGCAAGAACAAAAAAGCGGATGCACTAAGGAAAATGGCATCCACCAGCTTCGCACATCTCAGCAAACAGGTGTTGGTGGAGGAATTGAAAGAAAAATCCGTGAACGAAAGAGAGGTGCTCGCCGTGGTAGAGGAAGAAGGGGATTCCTGGATGACCCCGATTCATGAATACCTCACGGATGAAACTTTACCAGCAGAAAGAAAAAAGGCAAGGGCGATAAAGCGTAAATTACAACGTTTCGTCATCATCAACGGAACACTGTACAAAAAATCCTTTCTAGGCCCATGGCTTCGATGTGTAGGACCCTCACAAGCGAACTACGTCTTGCGGGAAATACACGAAGGCTCATGTAGCATGCATGCGGGCACACGATCCGTCGTTGCCAAAGCTCTAAGGACCGGTTATTACTGGCCGACAATGCACAAGGACGCAAGGGCGCTTATAAAAGCATGTCAGGAATGCCAAGTGCACAAACCCGTCCCAAGAAATCCGCAGGAAAGATTGAACCCAATCACATCCCCGTGGCCATTCTACAAATGGGGTTAGAATGTTGACCTTTCCCGGAAGGTTACCGGCAAAGTCAAATTTCTAATAGTGCTTATGGATTACTTTACCAAGTGGATAGAAGCAAAACCAGTAGCAACTATCACAGGAAACCAAGTAAAAAGTTTGTATGTGGAAAACATAGTTTGCAGATTGGTATTCAAGAGAAATATAATATTGAAGTGTTTTTGGGATATATGTAAATGCCCATCATATTAAATATTATATAAAAAATATAGAAATATAAAAAAATAACCTTATACAAAAATATATATGTTTTCATAGGATCTTACGATCCCGATCCGATCCTACGATTACGATCTTGCAAAGCCGAAAACGATCCTAAGTAAGATCCCGATCCTGACAACCTTGCTTTGGGCACACCGTACCATGATCAAATCCAGTAACGGAGACACTCCGTTCTCATTAACTTACGGAACGGAAGCTGTCATCCCGGCGGAAATTGGAATGCCCACGTTCAGGACAGCAGAAGTAGACGTGGCCAAAAATGATGAAGCATTGGAAATCAACTTAGAACTGCTAGAAGAAAAGCGAGAGCAAGCAGCGATAAGAGAAGCAAAAAGCAAGAGGCAAATGGAAAAATACTACAACACCAAAGTTAGAAATGCAAGCTTCAAGCCAGGAGACTTGGTGTACCGGAGCAACGAAGCAAGCCGTGTAGAAGACACTGGAAAGTTAGGACCCAAGTGGGAAGGCCCGTACGAAGTCACAGAAGCACTTGGGAAGGGATCGTACAAGTTAAAAGACCGCAACGGAAGAGAACTCCCGCGAACCTGGAATATTTGCAATCTCAAGAAGTGTTATATAAACAAAGTGTAAGCAGCCTAACCATACGGACTCCGTGATGGGAAGAGCATTTTTATCTTTATTCCTGGTAGTAATTTTTAAATATCGTGTAATGTGCCTTTTAATTTCAATGAAAAAGTGAAGATTAGCTACCTTCACAAGTTATGCTTTGAAAAATTCTAACTTATTACTTTGCAAAGTCATTTGTTGTGATTAAGCCGCGCACACACGTACAACTAGTATTTTGTAAGGTTTTTTCTACAACTTTTTTATACAATATGTTTTTCTACAATTATTTTTCTAACTAATTTTTGTGCAATCCCCAATCAGTCGGTCAACTCATCGGTCGCTGCGACTGACGTCTTCTAGCACGCCCAATACATGCTTGTTGATGCCTTCGTAAGATTCAGGAAAATCTTTTGTAAATTTACGCCATTCTCGTCCTTGTATTCTACCAGCCAACTTACGAAAATATTTTGGTTCAGGAGCCTCGTCTGTTGACCGGTGGGTTCGAAAGGTAGAGCGCAAGGTGGCTGACTTTATTCTTACAACTTTATTACTTTATACAATTATGTTTTTCTACAAATTATATTTCTCCTTCAACGCATACACATTGTGCACTACCAAATCTAGCCTTGGTCCTTGGTTAGCGATGAACTTCTAATTTCCCAGGTTGTTGTTACGCGAGGAAGCGTATTCAACAAAGGCTTGTTCGGTTGTGTTATAGAGTTGATATGTTGTGTTGGTGGGGGTATGGTTTGAAGCCGGGGTTCGCCTCTCTACTGGTCAACCTCCTACGGGTGGTGTGGCGTGGTTGGGAGGTGTTGGTCATGTGTCAGCTGCGCGACTGACGACTCTAGCACTCCCAAATACATCTATGTTATGCCTTCGTAAGAGATTCGAGATGGAAAATCTTTGTAAAGATATACGCGTTCAGACATATATGTCAATTTATGTACGTGGGCATTCATAGATTCTACTGCGACCAGAGCTGCGGATGGCGCTTTCATACGAAAATATTTTGTTATCAGGGAGCCTCGTCTGTTGACCGGTGGAATCGAACAAGGTAGAACTGCGCAAGTAGTCTGACTCAGCTCGTAGTAACACTATTGTTCAATTACCACTCTCTGGAAATTCAAACGACGCCCTCAAACACCATATATGTAAGGCTATGAGGTATGCATAGCTCGGGTAACACTATTGTCAATTACCTTCTCTTGGAAATTCAACGATGTCACAACCATATATGTAAGGCTATGGAGGTATGCATTGCTATGAGTTCGGTTACAAACTTTACTTTTCTACAAGTAATGACGTGACTCGTAGATGAATACATATTACATGGCGGTGATTGGTTAAAATTAGCAACAAACTTTCCTCTATCAGGAAACAAGTAACTATATATGAGGTCTCCTCGAGGAGGTGAGTCGCCTGAACTCATCAAAATTCCATGTTTGGGATTTAGTTTAGAAAAAGTTGCATATTTTGTAAAAAAAGTTTTTTAGAAACATCATTTTATAAAATAGTTGGAAGTTTTGTAGCATACGTTTGTCGAGTGGTAAAGTTTTTTGCGCGGCTACTGTTTCAAATGGAGAACTTTTGTAAAACTGACGAGTAGCGATTAAAAGTTGTGCCAGGTGTTACGACATCCAAAACTAGAAAAATACATCAACAATGCGTGTTTGTTGTAGTTTAAGTTACTTTTGTTGTGGAAAACTTTTGCAAATCTTGTATGGTTTATATTTATATTTTTGGTTTTTCTAAAAGATTTATAATCACAACTTTATAAACACAAATAATTGCAAAATTAGCCTCTGAGTGTACCAACATAAAGAAAACTGAAGACATGGCATATGGTGGTATATCACCACCACATGTGAAGCAATCCACCACGTGAAGGCCATAACGCCCACCACGCGCGAATGAGGGAAAATGGAGTCGTTTGGTGGTTTGCACTACTTAACAAAAATATTTTGTTTGTAAATGTGTGTATCAAGTGAAATATTTTTATGTATTTAATTAGATGGTGACCAGTACAACTCTATAGGTGATGAATGAGGTGGAGGTGGTGGTCGGGTGACCGACACTTACCCGGCCTAAGTAAAAGAAAACTCTTAAAATGTGTTCATCATTTACCAAACTTAAAATTTATTCAAACTAAAATAAGCACATTAAAGTTATACCATTACGTGCTTCTTCAAGAACAAATGCAAATCTATCAACACCACACCATGATCATAGTTGTTTATCTGGGTTCAAATAAGAACAATTCAAACACAAACACCTAAATCGAATAATACCAAAACCCTAATTAGAATAAAGAAGGAGGTCAGCATAGTAAGGCACCGTGGATGCTCGTTTCAGCAATGGTGGCGATGGTTGCAAAGGCACATCCCGACGGTTTTAGTCATGGCAGTGGCGTGGGTGTTAACAGATCAAGTGGTGGTTCCCAAAGGCTTTGGTGGTAGTCGTGGTGTTGCTGGAGCTGACAATTGCAGTGGTTGTAATGATAGTTTATGGTGGTTTCAACCGTTGTTATGTCAGAAAGGAGCAAAGGAGATAATTGAGAGGATTTGTGCGTGTTAGTGGTGTACTATGTGTTTTTGTGGTTAAAATCTTGTTTATATATGGAAATTTTGAGTGGTAATGGATGTATAAAATCATTAGTAATCAAAGGCTGAGATCTCAACTCCTTATCTTAAAATAAAAGTAAATGCATTATATAATACAGTAGTATAGTATAGAAGTATAGATAAAGATATTATATAATAGTATAGAAGTATAGATAGATACAAATAGTGGAGTTTATATTTGCGTTTTCAGTTGATCTTATATATGATCCTTATTATTGAAATGTAGTCAATTGTGGTTATCATCTCATTAGGCAACCAAATAATTTCTTCACACTGCTTAAGACTATTCTCTATGACATGATAAAGCCTAATCTGATTCACTATCATGGAAGTTGACAGAAGCCTAGCAGGAGGATTCAATATCACTGTTTTGGTGAAAATAAGGGAGCCATTAAATTTTAGACACCATTGTTATTGGATTTAGAAACCAAAAGGTGGTCACTTGCTACTGAGATTGATAGAGACTAAACTTTTGTTCGCTAATTAGAAGATATAGAGCTAGTCAATTGCCAATAAATTTACAATTACTATTCAGTAAAACTACAAACAAAATAATACTAATATGCAGCAATAAAAAGCTAAACTTTAATTACATTTCCATAATTTAAATAATTTAAACTACAAACAAGAACCGTCGTATTAATCTTAGGTCACAAAAGCCTAATAATTTGAGAAGAAACAAACTAAGAAAGCAAAAGTGCTCTCCAAAATTCCAAAGCATGTTTTATAACTTCTTTAGTTCTCCTATTAACATAAGCCTATCTTTAGACATGATCTTCGCCGCAACTAATATTCAACACACAAAAGGAAACAACAAATCTAACTTAAAGTTTGCAAACTTAAGACTTAGCATTGCAGTAAGATTACTCACTATTATGTGAACCCAATGACGTGCTCTTTAAAGGTCATATTAAGTTGTTTATGCTTTGATCAAACTATATTCTAGCAGCTGAATATGCCCGTATCTCACATTGGTGCATTTTAGAAAACAAAGTGTAATAAGGCACCATTTCATTGTACAAAGTTCTCAAGGGCCAAATTCTTACCTGACCATTTTACCCTGCCCATTGTCTACCTCTAATAAGACCCGCCTATTTGTCTACGTCTAGTAAGACTCACCCTTGAACATTGTTGGAGTTCCTTCTATTAGCCCTAATACCATCTTCTTACCCATGACCTGCCTTATCGAGGTCCCTCCACACACCCACATGAGCAAAGCCATTCCGAGTAAAACAATATTGCTGAAGTAAAGCTTTTACAAATATAACATTCTAAACTGCGCCGGATGTGGGCAGAAATTAGTAACTACACCACTTGACATCCAAGATTTAATGAAGCCTTTTTTTTGCTTAGATTCTTGTTGTTGACTGAAATTGCAACTGCATAGCAGATTATACGTAAAGGTAGCAGGAATGAGATTTTTGTTTTTTTTATGACTGACCAAAGAACAAAAAATATGTCAGAAGGACTAACTTGAATAGGAAAATAACCGAGTGGTTTTGGGCTTGAGAAATATACAAGGAAAATAATAACTTACCTGGAAGACAGGTTATATAAAAAATATCTACACTATTCAAATGAACTAGGATTCCTAAAAAAATTAAGATAATTAGTCAATTTTCTATTTCTGTAAGTGGATCTTAAGTTTTGGCATTCAAACTATAACCACAATGATCTTATGCAAAATCAACATTGTCAACCACTAAATGATCCATAAAGTTATGAAAAATAAAACATTAATTTCAAACTCACCACCAAATTCCAGGCGAGTATACTGAAAAACCACGTCATCTAGAGTACGGATGGTCAAATGATAAATCACCTGCACAACAAAATCATCAATCATAACATATTCACGTATCCATGTTCTCTCAATCGATACCTTACATAGTTAGATTCATACAAAATCTAAATCATAAAAAACTTATTTCAATTACTACCACACCCCACACACATACATTAACAATGTCTGCACATTATAAACCCAAAACTATTAATATATTCATGCCAATTATTTCATATAACCAAAAGTAACTACTTTCTCATTATCCCAAAACTAAAAGCTTGTCTGTGGTGCTACAATTTTCATCTCCAAAACCAATTACAAGTAAGCAAAACTGTGTTCTATATTATCTCTCAACTAGCTTCTTGGAAACTATATCTTGTCCCTATGATAAAACGCTGATAATTAATTTTTTTTCCCAAAAGGTTTCTGTTTTTATGCGTCGTGCAGAGGCAATTATCATATAACCTACTCCAAAACATAATGCCAAACGTTTAATCAATCTACCCTAAGTCACATTTGAACTTCTTAATTTTTACTAAAAGTATTAGCTTGAATTCTTTTTTAGTTATAGTGATGTATTTGAACACAAATCGCCCTCTAAAATGGGACTCATACAACCTGTCATTTGACTGTCTTAATCCTTTATTTCCACAAATGGCTATATGGGACCTAATCATGTCTACAATCAAAAATGAAACTGGTCAAACTAAAGAATTTAACAAAATATCATTTATAGTGTTATTTTGGGGTCAATGTAGCACTTGGATGCTACACAAATGAATTGATCCAAACCTCAACTTTTTGTCAATTTGTGAAGGTGCTACTTCACCTTAGACAAGCTAAACTTGTACACTAGCACTTATACAAACGAGACGGGCGTTTAATCAGTTGCGAGATTCTGGAATGATAGTTAGCAAGCTACATGAATAGAAGGACAGATTAAACTGCATGCTTCTTCTGTTTTAGATAACTAAACAATAGCTCACTCACAATTTTTTAGTATGTGAAAGTAAGGAATTATTCTAGAATTTCAGTGACGAATAATGTGTGTTGTCCGCTTTGTGAAAGGTTGTAGAGCATACGTCCATTTCCACTCTGCGTTTAAAATATGAATCTGAGTTGCTCAGATTCTGGAGATAGGGACAAACCCGAACATTATTTGATGGAATCACATATTCCATCGTCTCATGGTGCATTAGTTTTCATGCACCAGTGATTCTTCCCCGTACAGAAGATCTTGTATTCTGATATCCCACCGCAGCTCCGCCAATGCTTACAATACTTGAATCCAAAAAAGAATCACTTCTTTTCCAATACTTGAATGGCTAATTTATTATGTACAAGAATTATTGCCCCATAGAGGCTGATCAGGATCACTAAATTGAAAACCTTTAGTGTTTGACAGCGTGCCGCCGTGTTAGATGCGGGTGAAGGTCGTGTCCCAATTGGTGCAACCAGTAATTTTGGTGAGCGACATGTCACGGCACTAAGATCCTACAGTGGCAAAATGATATTGGAAGCTTAACAATAAAAGGGCTCCTGTTAGCGTCAAATTGCTAACCACATGCCAATCACAGAATAAGGCGTATACAACGAATTATAGAGTAAATTTACGAATTATAGAATAAATATGAGTAAATCTGCATACTAAAAGTTAAATTCCCATATCATTGAAGGGGTTTTAAGTCATCAATTATCATAGAGGCAATAATCCTATAGCCAAAAACTAACCTTTTGCAGAATCATACAAACAGGGTTGCACTGCAAAGATGAGAACGCATTTCTAAAACCAATTTATTGAACTATCACATTAAACATTATAACTTTTAGTAAAGACTAGAGATTTCTCAAAGAGATCACAAGGATGAATGAAGGATAGAAACACGAAGTCAAAGACTCTTTAATGGTGGTTCTCTACAGGTATACTATATTACTATATCATGATGTGTTCATTCATTTTATTCGGACATACTTCCGATGCATTACTCCATCCTCCCATAACATGGATTATGTTATGAGAATTTTATTTCTAGCGTACGGGGACGCACGTATTAATAAGTAAAACAATTATAGTAAATATATTAAATGTAATATATTTAGTGATAAAGCTTAAACGAGCGTTAAATATTAATAAATATTCATTAATAGCTAAAAGAATGACTAATATGCAATTATGGAGAAAAGAAAAGTATGAGAATTTTTTTCCCTTAGCCAATTTGTTTCCTAATCTCCAAGAGGAGGTGAAATTACCTAACTTGCAAGCCAAGTTATGTAGGCTATATAAGGAGGTCTAGGGATTATTATTTGTCATAACTTGAAAAACTAATCCCTAAAATTATCTCATTCTCTCTTTATTGCTCGTTCGGTCGAACCAAACCCAAGGTTTCGGTTTGTGTTTGTTCGACCGAAACCAACAACCCACAAGGGTTTTTCGTGTTGATTGATGTAAGAGTCGAAAGCGTTTGGTGGCTTTATCACTACTAGTACTAGCATACTTAATTGTTTGCTAAGAACGTATTGTGTGTGTTGAAGTAGAGAGATCTTACTTTAGATCTTGGATGGTTTTAGCATGGTATCATTTATTATACACATGCATATATTCAAGAACGGTGTCGTTTATTGTTAAAAGGTACACGCTTCTTGATCCCTTTGTTAACTATGTTATTCTATACGTGTTGATCTTCCGCTGCGTACTCGTGTTTTAAATGGTTAATAGTTATAAAAACCCAACAATGGCATCACGAGCCATCATGTAGAATTTATAGTTACAAGTAATAAAAAAGACAAAATTAGGGTTCTTGATTAATTTTTAAGCCCTTTGGGCGTTTTATGCATAAAGATTCGATCTTTGTGCATCAAGATTCAATCTTTATTGGTTATAAAATTAATTAGACGAATTCTAGGTTGTATGAAATTTTATGGATAAAACTTGATGTGTTTAATTGTTAATTGATCGGTTTTATGTTCATAATTAATTGTTAATTCGGCATCCATGATAAAGACATGCAATTTATCATGGAGGGATATGTGATATAAATCTTGTTAATTGTTAATTGTTTTTATGCAAATATAATGAAGAAGAATTAACACATAGACATTAAATTTTTATTTGGTAAGATCCACGACTTAAAAAGCTATGGAAGACCTTAGCTATGTCTTAATGGGGCCTAAAAGTTGCTTAAATTTTATGTGTTATGTGGTATATATTTGTATATGGCTTACGCAATCTATTATATCGATGAATGTGGCCGGAGTTTTTAGGACGAAGGAGCCTTATATGAATATATACATGTTTTAATTATTAGATAATTTGGATTATAATTTATATTTGCATGACTTAATTATTAAGTGTTGTTTTTGAATAAGTGTTATGTGTATTAGTTTGTGTTTATATTATTTAATTTTAAGTTTAGACTTGTGAGAAAATAAAAAAAGGTTTTTCAAAAAAATAAATATTAACATGCTAATAATTATGAAATCAGATTTATTATGGACTATTTCATAGTTCATAATGTGTTTTTCAAATAAAAGATTTAATTTTTATCAATGACGTAATTTGCAAAAGTACTACTTAGTTGCAAGAATAAGGTCCGAGGAGACTCATCAAGATTTTAGTCTTGTAGATACCATTACCCTATAATACCTGACTATGTTGTCGTTTCCTTACCTTGCATACTATTTAGGAAGTCGCAAATGGTCTAGGGTTGGAATGATTTTTAACCATTCTTTAATCTTTTCCCGCGGTAAAATATAAAATCTTTAAGTTTTGAAAACATGTTAAATCGTCATTTTTTTAAAAAGGTAACACTATTTATATAATTAGATGTATAGAAAATAAGTGACACCGTAATAAATAACTTAATTGAGCAAATTTTTATTAAAATTTATGATACGAAGATGTATGCATGCTTCTTCGTACATATTTGCCACGTTAAATATTATACCCTTTAATTAAGTTATTGCCATCCAATCTGTAAGAACACTTGCAGATGTTTTTTACTATGCGTGAGACGTATGTAGATTGTAATCCCAAGGTGATTATACACATTTTTGTGAGACGTTACTGTTACATAATCACAGTTCTTGATCGGACGACTTAATCGATTTTGTGGCGAGACCTTAAACTCGAGGCATGGATGGATGAAATATTCTTACTAGTATATTATTGTAATAAAGTAAGTCCCATAAGGTTCTAGGAATTGCACCGGTGGCAATTATTGATAGCCAATTACCTTTTGAATACACAATTGCTAGCAGATCAATTGATGTGATGATGGTATGTCAAGTTGGATCCTAGCCTTTAGAAAATTAATTGTTTAAAATGTTTAAACGTGGGTAGTTAATTTTCTCTAAGGAATATTATCGAAAATACTAAAAATTGAATTTTGCGATTCTATTAATAATATTAATGCAACGATAAAACCGTAAACGATGGTTTCTTTCTTTCTTGAAGAAGTCAAACCAAGACTCCTTTCCTTGTAAGGAACAAGGAGACTCATTCATATCATGTTTCTTGCTCCGGAAAGTTATAATAGGAACGTAAGAATTGTCCTAATGTAATCAAACTCATAGAAAACTTAAATGTTAAGATTGCATAACTTGTATTTCCATATAGATTTCATCATCCTTATTCGGTGATGAATACTTTGAAACATATAACTAGAGAACATGTTCTTAGAGTTATTAAAAGATAACATCTTAATGTAAGATGCTTTATGAGTTTTTTATTAAGAAATACCAATAGTACTGCAAAAGTGGTAAAGGCAAACTAGGATAATGTATCTAGTTGTTTGCTTTAATCCAAATTAAGGAGAAAATTGCATGCTTAATTTTCAAGTTAATAAATAGCATTGATGGATAGTCCCTCATCTACATAGTAGAATTTTAAAATCCAAGTACATTGCTACTAATTAAGTTTTCAAAGAGAATTGGAAAATAAATAGATCACTATTTGTTTTCACTGGTTATGAAACACTTACAATGTTGTCAAATCTAGTGGGAGCATCGTGACTTATTTCTGAACAAGACATTAATCTAACGTTGTTAAGTTTAGTGGAGCTAAAAGGTTTTTATCTTGGTTAGTAAACCCAAGATTATTTCTCGTCTTGTCTTGAGATTATATTAGTTTTCAACTCTACACACTAATAGTTTTAAAGGATAGTCGTGTACTCTTTCTTATTAAAACAAAGTGGTTCTATATCTACTTGTATGCTCGAATATTTGTGGACACTATCATATTGGTCCACCCTACACAAACGACGTGTGTTGTTTGACTACATGTATGATGTTGTTGTTCATGACAAGAGGAGAATTTTTATTTTGTGGTGAAGGTACAACACATGACAAGAACAATATGATTAAATGCTCTCTTTGACCGTAGGTAAGAAAACTAATATTCTACTAAGACTTATTGCCCTATTCAAAACATCATGACATGATATGAATAAAAATACTTCACATAAAAATGTTTATGTGTTTTTGGAATGTCCAAAATAATGAAGTAATCTCGATTTAAAGACTACTTCAAGTAAAAGGTTTATGTACGTTGGTGGCTTAACGCCGAGACCAATGGCGTTGCAACGCGAGGTGGGCAGTGTCGTAACGCGGCATAATGTTGAGCCACGTCGACATAATGCCTGAGCCACGTTATGATACCTAATGCTCTTAGAAGAATATCTCTAAATTATTCATTAACCATGAGGTGAAGTTTAATACCCCTTCCGTCCCTAAATAAGTGTACACTATTGACTTTCGAAGTCATTATTGTTCAACTTTGACCTCAAATTATTTTGATTGTATTATATAATACTTGATGCAAATATATGAATGAATTGAGTTATAAATGTATTTTGATTGGTATGATTTTCATCAAGTATTATATAACACAAACAACATAATTTAAGGTCAAAGTTGAAGAATAATGACTTCGAAATTCAATAATGGACACTTATTTAGGGACGGGTGGAGTAATAAGTTTCTTTGTTGTTACTTTGTCAAGCTTTTGAAACTTTGATCTTGAGGAAAAAAAAGGAGAAAACGACACCTGGATATTAAAAAATAATCAACGGCTCATATTCATTTCCCCTTTCAGCATTAAATGTAAAACAAAACCTCCAATATTCAGCATTAAATGAAAAGTCAAGTCAACAAGAACAGTCAAACTTAACTTTCAACATTCATCACTTTTATTATAAATACCATTCCATTGTAACATTTCATATAATCCTATAAAAAAATAATTCTTCAAACCAACCATTAACATCTTATCCCCTAAATTCAATTTCTAGAGCAAGATATGTGACGAAAAACAAGATGTAAATTTATTAGCAAACAAAGAATTATGCTCAATCTAATCATTAATCGTATGAATCAACTCAGTTATGTTGTGAAACATCAATTTTTCAGGTATATTCTCAGTTAATTTAATTTTATATGTTATTACTTAATATGTTATTTTAATGATTATAGTTTATGTGTTAATGATATTAAACTATGAAATCAGCTTCATTTTTAATGCTATGAAACTCTGAAATCAGCTTCATTCTTAATGTTATTAAATCATATATGATTTTAGATATCAATGGTTTTTATAATATTATGAAACGAGATATCAATGGTTTTCTAACTATAGGTTATAGATTTTTTTATGTTATAGAAACATAAAATCAGTCTTATTCTTGAAACCAGATATCATTGGTTTTCAAAATTTAAAAATCAATTAATTAAGGATAGTTCGAAAAATATAATGGCTTAAATTATAAAAGTTTGAAGAATATTAAACATTTAATAAGAAAACCAAAAATCCTTTTTGAAACTGTAACACAAAATCTCTCAAAACAAAACCTTCAACATTCAGCATTAAAAGAAAAGTCAAGTCAACAAGAACATTCAAACTCAACTTTCAACATTCATCACTTTTAGTATAAATACCATTTGATTGTAACATTTCATGTAATTTCATATAATCCTATGAACAAATAATTCTTCAAACCAACCATTAACATCTTATCCCCTAAATTCAATTTCTAGAGTAAGATATGTGACAAAAAACAAGATGTAAATTTATTAGCAAACAAAGAATTATGCCCAATCTCATTAATCGTATGAATCAACTCAGTTATGTTGTGGAACATCAATTTTCCAGGTATATTCTTAGTTAAATTAATTTTATATGTTATTACTTAATATGTTATTTTAATGGCTATAGTTTATGTGTTAATGATATTAAACTATGAAATCAACTTCATTTTTAATGTTATGAAACTCTTAAATCAGCTTCATTCTTAATGTTATTAAATCATATATGATTTTAGATATCAATGGTTTTTATAATATTATGAAACCATATATCAATGGTTTTCTAACTATAGGTTATAGATTTTTTTATGTTATGAAACATAAAATTAGTCTTATTCTTGAAACTAGATATCAATGGTTTTCAAAATTTAAAAATCATTTAATTAAGGATAGTTCAAAAAATATAATGGCTTAAATTAGGAAAGTTTGAAGAATAATAAACATTTAATAAGAAAACCGAAAATCCCTTTTGAAACTGTAACAAACATCCTGATTTTTCGGGATAATAATTTTGAATGATAAATCATTTCCTTAGTTATCCACCAATGCTTTTGAAATTCAAATGAACATGCTAACCTATTCAATAGATTATAAATACAGGCACATACATACAGTAGCACTCACCTTTTTCTTCAAATTAATACACACGCACTTAATGTTAGATATTGGATCTATAATATTATATCTATTCAATTTTCAATTGCATTCGTATTTTGAGGTTAAATCTGAAACACTCATCTTTTCTTTGTGTTTGTAGCAAAAGAAATGGAGATGAACATGACTCAAGTGTGTGACTTGGATCCAATGCTCGATGATATCAGAATATTAGTGCGTTGCATCAGTATTTGGAAGTCTCACCCTATAGGAAAACCGAATGAGCTATGAAGTTTAGACTGCGTATTGCAAGATCAACATGTAATCTTTTTGTACAATTCATATAGTCTATAAGTTCTTTTATTAATAATTGTTTGATAGTTGCATTATGCAATTGATATTCATATATAATGCAGGGTAATCGGGTTCAAGCTATTGCTAAGAACAACCAGATCAACAAGTTCCAAAATTTTTACTCGATGAATATCAAGAATTTTACTAATTTTATCTAAAGATTTTTTATGCTTTATGCTAAATTTTTTTTGAACCCTAATTGAAAACCCTCTCAACGAGGACTCTCAATGAAAGCACCAATTGATACGACCCGGTTAGGGTTGTATCGGGATAGGGCACCACTTTTAGCGTGTGCGCGCTTCTTAAGAATATAGAGAAGAAGAGATAGATTTGCACCACTATAGCGTGTGTGAGCTCCTTAAGAAGAGAGAAGAGAAGATTAGAGAATTAATGATCTTTAACTTGATTGATTATAATGAAAGAATACAAAGAATATTTATAATAGCTAAATGGGTCATGAGTCTATTATAGGCTATTATGACCTTCCTAAACAAATAGTTAAACGCATTGAATACAAAGACATTCCTAAATAATGACTTTTCTAAACAAATAGTCAAACGTATTGAATACGAAGATATTACCAAACAATAACACTTTCTTAAAACGACATAAAAACATTCCTATACAAATAGTAAAACGTTCCTAAAGTGAGGGCGTAAGACAAAACTTGTATAATGCTTCTTCGGATAGAAGGCACACTAAAGATGGTAAAATAGATTCGGCCACAATATTGTTTATATCTCTATTTCTCTAGTACATCAGGAAAGAAAGTATTCTTAATGAAAAAGTAAAAACAAAAAGAAACTTGCACATGTATAGCAGACATTATCTTCAAACACTCCAAACATAACTCCAACTCACAAACACAAAAACAAAACACAAACAGAAAGAGCCATGAGTCGAAAACGAGAAAGAGAAAGCCAAACACCCTACACCACCAACTCCAACAATAACAATTTCTCCCGCCACTTCAGCAAACGGCGCCGCCCACTCCCACCACTGGACGACTTCCCACCAGAAATCAAACCATCATCATCATCTGCTGCTGTGGTCATCACAGGTCTTTCATCAGACTGTTCAGTGCTTGATCTGAAGTCAAGATTTGAGATCTATGGAGCTATTTCACGTACTCGTATGGATTCTGGTGGTGTTGCTTATCTTACTTTTAGGATGAAGGATTCTGCTCAGTCTGCCATTGATGCTTCTCTTGATCCTTCTTTTGGGATTACTCTTAATTCCAACAAAGTATGTTTTTTTTTCAATTAGGGTTTTGGGTTTTTGATTTCTTTAGTTTATTGGGTCAATGGTGATGGCCACTTATTTTTAGTCAACTTTGATTAAATTTAATATCAATTGTAAGTGTGATAGTTTTATAGGCCTACCCTGAGGGCGACTACCCTTTTGGATAGCCCGAAGTCCGCGTAGGTGAATCTCTGTAGCCACAAGGGGTTTAAATTTCTCCCCGTTAGATTTGAACCCTTGACCTTCGCTTTGGAAGGCTGTTATTCTTACCGCGGGGTCACCGCTTGTGGTTAAAATGCAACCTGTTTACTGGTTGTAGTAATGCACAAGGAGAATTATTTCAAAGAGTAACACACTTGCATTGTTTCTGTTAATCAAAGCATGGCAAGTTTTACCAATGATAGACTAATAGTAATTCATGCTATTATGACTCGCAGCCAAAAGTATATATGTTATTAGTTGATCAGTTATATTGTTAGTTTTTGTAGCACATTAACTATAATCGGTAAAACAGGTAAAGCTGTTTTGCTACTCTAAGCAGTTAACCTTAGTTTATAATACGTAATCACTTCATGCCAGCTACCTCGGAAATTCTGAATGGTCCATAAGGAACTAGAATGCAGTCACTAAACTGAAGCCTGGGAGAAATTAAATCATAGATTGCGTAATGTTGCAGGTACAAGTGATGTGGGCGAATGATCCTGTGCCACAGTGGAGGGAAGGGGTTAAGAAGAAAGAAGTTTCTCCGTCGTCATCGAAACTATTGAGACCAGAGCTGCCTCTTAGCAGACATGGAAGAGCAAACAAGCTCGGGTCAGCAATTGTGAACCCAAGAGATGAAAAGAATAACACCAACACAGCTGTCAATAATGAGAATAAAAGTGGAAGAAGAGGCGTGAATGTGCCATTGAGAGGACGGGAAATTGTTGCTTACGATGATATTTTGTGACTTTAGAAGATGGTAAGATGAAAAACCCTGATTCAAAGCATAATGAGTTGCTGCTAAGATGATTAATACATCAAGTGGTGAACTGTATATTGCTCTTGGTTTAAGGATTCTTGGTTTAGGGTACGGGAACGATAAGAAGACATGACATTTGTTCTTGCTGTCCGACTCCATTTGTAACATTAGTGATTATTTTATAGTGATTTGTAAGTGGTGTTTGTAGCATTTGTTTTCTGGATGATTGTACTTGTATCATGTTAGTATGTTACAATAAGCATTTTCTTCTGCTGGGTACTTTTTATTTTCTTTGTATTCTTGTTGAGTCATTTTTCTACACGCAACTGAAGAAAGTTGATCGATGATGAAGATATATGTTTTGCTGGTTATTGAGCTACACATTTTTCATGTTTTTGGTTTTGTAGTAAGAAACAAGATGAACCACCACCAATAAAGTGATCTAGTCATTAAGCATTATGACGTCTTCACAAAAGTGGCAATGGAAAGGGTTCAGAAACGGTCACCGGGAGACTGAGGTCAGACTGTGTGCATCTATGCATCTGGTCAACGACTTGCCCTTTCCGTCTTCACAAAAGTGGCAATGGAAAGGGTTCAGAAACTCACCGGGAGACTGAGGTCAGACTGTGTGCATCTGTGCATCTGGTCAACGACTTGCCGTTTCTGTGTAACTTAAACATGAAAAATATTATCCGTCTACGTGAACACTTGGTAAGAAACAAGATATACGTTTATCTTATATTTTTACAAAGCCTGTGTAGAGAATATTGGTAAAGGGAGGCCAAGATAAATATAGCTTGATGACCGATATTGACGACTTATCTCTTGGATGGTGTATGTTCTCTTAACATCTTTGAACCAGGTAAAACCACGTTTTTACCTACAATGGTCTTTGTGAAGTAAAAAAAAAAACATACGTTGATCATAAATATTCATATTTTTGAAGTATGTTCCTTCAACGCTAATTACTAATATTAATAGCTTTTCACTATTCAAAAGTATATACTATACTAAAAAAACACTATATGGATGCAACTTATATTCGTATGTGTACCACTGGTAACATTACAGTATTTTCGATGGTTCAATTTTCAGTAACGAATGTGAGTTTTGGTAGAAATTGAAGTCTCCGTGTCGGAGGTGGCGGATAAAAAGTGTATATTTTATGTAAATAACATCACTTTCTAATCATTTTCTAGTAAATATTGTATATGTTTATCTTTTATTTATTTCTTATCTTTGGATACAATGCCTTTAGGATTAGGATTAGGAATTCAAAGAATCACACCGCAGTAGGTAATATAAAATAACGAATGTAACTAAACCAGTTTTCAGATTATTAATTGTTAATGATGTAACAAAAATATTTTGAGCCTCAAACAGAGCAAACCAACGTTGTATAGAAGCAACCTGTAAAAAAAAATAGATCCAGCGCAACATATATGACTAACACAGATTCGGTCCTCAAAAAAACCATGCAAACAAAAAATGTTATGAGCATATAACATTTACACTTATATGCGAAGAAGAAATAAAACCATCAAACCACAAAAATGCTAAACAAACACACATACACTACACAATCACTGGTCACTCCAAACAACAAAACTTAACATCCACCGAAACAACAAAAATTTGAGACTGCACATAATCCGTCAAAAAAAACCGCCAACCAAACGACAAAACATACCACCAGCCGACAAATACTACTAAACCACCGAAACAGGAACAACCTAAACACCACCAACAGTAAATAATACCATATCGATGGTGGTTATATTGCAAATTTCAAAAAGGTGATGGCAATGAAGGGGTTAGTGGTGTAGGCTGAAAAAATACTTAATTAATGTTTAGATGTGAAATTGGTTTGATTACCATATATAGTGAAAAATCATAAAACAACTTGAATAATTTAATCAAAAAAACGTATTATTAATGCCTTTTAAATATGTTGTATAAACTTTAAATTGTATTTTATGATAAAATGTATACATAGACTAAAGTTGTTAACTCATATTTAGGCAATGCTAATTAATTGGAGGTGTTACATTTTCTTTCACATAAACAAACAAAATCAATTCATCAAATTTCTTTATATAGTAATCTTTTTTACTTAAAAATTTTAAGTACTTTTAAATTTTAAGAAATAGACTAAAATTCTTTTTAAAAATAGTATAGATTAATATGCTTTTCACTATTCAAAAGTATAAAAACCCTATATGAATGCAACTGATGGGTGTCAAAAACCGGGTTTTTATCGGGTCGGGTTTATGGTGCTTATCCGTCCGGGTCGGGTCATCGGTTTTTAGAAGAAAATAAAACAATTAACCCGCAACCCGACCCTATAAGGTATCGGGTCTTATCGGTTTCGGGTTCCTATCGGGTTTTCGTGATTGTCAAGATCGGTGTTATCGGTTTATCTGGTTTTACCCACTCGCTAATCACATACCACAATTTACTTTATTTATTAAAACACCACAGAACATGAAGCTTGAGACTAGAATTACCTTTAGCCCAACATATGACGAAAAATACAAATACATATCGAGTAGGGATTGAACATTTTGAGAGTAGGCATGTTGTTTTGCCTCAAGCAAGTAAGCACAACTATAATACAATAACATAAACTATTAACACAAACAAGCAGTGCACTAAAAAGCAAACATTGAAATAACAATTAATCATATTTTGTGTGAAAGCTTTTATTGATTTAAAACGTGACTAATCGACAGACAAAGGAGATTAATCAAATAAATGTGTTTTATTTTATGTAATTTGTATGTTTAATTATGAATGAAATGGTTAGTTTGTTAAAAGAATGAAATAATTGTTTAGGGGGTTTTATGAAAATAAAGAGGTGAGTGGTGTTATTTGGTGTTATGATTAGAGGAGTGGTGTTGGTATTGGTGTTATGCTGATGTGGCGCTGATGTGGCAGCAAAAACTTGGTGTTGCCAAGTTACTGCTCTTATATTCGTATGTGTACCACTGGTAACATTACAGTATTATTTTTGTTTAGCGAATACTAAAAAGTTATTTCAAAAAAAAAAAAGAATACTAAAAAGTCAAACAGTAAAAAGAAGACCGAAAAAGTCAAAATTGTTCTTGTGTCTCATCTCATGTCTTGTTAAGGTTTCTGCAGCAATAAAACAACCATCTGATTGTAGAAGATAACCCTTCAAGGTATTCTCATCATCCTTACGTTATTTATTTATTTCATCTTTCAATTGCAGTTTGTTTTAAGGGTTTATTTAGGGTTTATGTATGTTTGTATTTCAAGAATCAAAGGTTCACTGTAAAGTTTTTGTGAATTTAAATATATATAATAAAGCTGATAACATAGTACATATTTCTTGCTCAATATTCTACTATAATTTGTAACTGAACATGTTTGTGAATAGATTTTACTTCTTGATAAATGATACTGTACTACTAAACTTATAGCTTCAAGAAACTGTAAATAAGTTTTGTTGGTGAAAGTTGGAGCGAATCGAACCCGATAGAGATAATCTGATTGCTAAATAAGGTTAAGTTAGCGTATTCGGGGTTCAGTGTATACAGCGTCTAGTTTCGCAGTTGATCATACGAAGTAGATAGAATGGATGCAAAAGAAAGAGTTGAAGTTAGCAAAGGAAATGTAGAAATATGGAGCTGGGGAGCGGGTACTGAGGGCCAACTAGGAACTGGAGAGCTTCAAGATGAATACATTCCGCAACTCATTCCTGTTTTGCCCAAGTTGTCTTTTCTGTCCTGTGGCGGAGCTCATGTCATTGCCCTTACTCCTGGTATTCTTTAAGGCGTGATCGTGTGTTTATGTTCATGGTTTTTATATGTTGTAAGTTTATGTGGATGTTTCTTGGGGTGTAGAGAAAAAGGTGTTGACTTGGGGAAGAGGTGCATCGGGTCAACTTGGTCATGGGAATTTGGTCAATAGCTTAGAACCGAAATCTGTGGATGCTTTGAATGACTTTAATATAACCCATGTATCAGCCGGATGGAACCACTCTGGTTTTGTTACAGGTTTATACCCGCTTTTCAATTGTTTGTTCCCCTTATTTTGGTTCAAATCTGATTTTGCCATTTTGGTTTTTTGCTATTAGAGTCTGGTCATCTTTTTACTTGTGGTGACGGTTCATTTGGTCAGCTTGGGCTCGGTGATTACGAGTCACATAGTTCTCCAATGAAAGTCTCACACTTTGCGTCGAGGCATGTTGAGAAAATTGCATGTGGGATGCGTCATTCAATAGCCTTGTTGAAAGGTAATATCATATTGAATCTTATTAGTTGCGGATATGCTTATATAAGTCTCTTGTTATTATCATTAAAATTAAGATATGGGATTTAATGTATTGTGGCCACTATGGTTTAGGTGAACATGGAGAACAAGTATATGGTTTTGGATCTGGCAAGCGTGGTCAGCTAGGAATATCAAACGAGAAAGTCAAATCTATAAATCTTCCGCAGAGTGTTTGTGGATTAAATGAGGTTAATGTTAGTAGTATCATTGCAAACGGAGATCATAGTGCAGCATTATCTGGTGAGTGAGTAGTTGTTTGTTGAAAGATATTATCTTG
Source organism: Tanacetum coccineum (assembly GCA_026074375.1). Lineage (NCBI taxonomy): Eukaryota > Viridiplantae > Streptophyta > Magnoliopsida > Asterales > Asteraceae > Tanacetum > Tanacetum coccineum. Next base: position 161,386 of record BQNB010000202.1, read on the forward strand.
GTCTAAAAAAGTTGGTACTGGAATTTTTGTTTTTCAAAAGATTATTACTATTATTTTTTTGAATTAGCGGATGGTCATTTGTACACTTGGGGAAGAGGATTTGGCACCCCAGACGTGGGTTGTCCCAATCGTGTGATTTCACTATTCTCCTTTACGCAGGCTGCCCTGGGGTGGAATCATGCCTTAGTTTTAACAGGTATAACGTGACAGACCTTTTACTCCATCCGTTCTCAAACTGTTGTGATATACCTTTGCTGTATATATTGATTTCTTTAATCGATTACATACCTTGTATCATTTGGCTCTAATTGACATTTAGAGCCAAATGATAAGGTAATTGGCTCTCTGGTTAAAAGTGGTTGCATCATGATTCAGTTATAAGCTAAAATATTGGGTTATGTGTACAGATGGAGGGGAAGTTCTTATGCTTGGCGGGCACCATGCTGTCAACAACACTCAAAAGGAAATCTTGATGAAGCGTATGTATCATCCCGACTCTACTAATGAAACATCAAATTCTTAAAACGAAGTTAGTTATCTTCAATCTTTCAAGTTCTTGAATGAATGAAACGTTTTCTGGAATAAGAATTTCTCCATACACTCTTTTCATTTTTGCTGGTCTAAGTGGTTATTTAAGGCTTTTTTCAACCCAAAATTTACCTTTAACTCAAAATAACGTCCCCGCATATCATATGCATCGACAGTACTCCTATTGCCCGTGAGAAAATTGCAATCACTGATTGGACAGCTAAGCGGTCAGGCTGGTTGGTTAAAGAGTCAAAATGGGTAAATTTAATGTGCAGGTCAATACATGTATGGTGGGGTTGGCTTGACGCATCAAAACATTTTTGTCCAATTTTTGATATTTGTAAATAGTTAATATCCTAAAAAAGATTATGAAAGCTATGATTTGGGACATTGTAAGCACTTAAATACATGTTAGGCAACTCTAAATTTTCAACTTATTCGACCCATTTGACCCAATTCATTCTTATCAATCCTATATGTTATCCATTTGACCCGTTAGCAATGAAATACAACCCAAATTGACCCATTCTCATGCAAATAGATTGAAGTTGACACCTCTACTACAAATCTATCTATGGTTACGATTGAGATTCCTAACAATCTTGAATTTCAGAGGACCAAAACCAAGCCCGGGTAGAGAAAATTGCTGATCTTGATGGGATAAAAGTTGTGGGAGTTGCATCAGGGTCAGAACACTCTGTCATTACCACAGGCAAGCGTTCTGGTCTAGATATTTGTCATCGTCAAAAGAATGCTTTATACTCCTAAGCTGCATTCCAGTGCGCTTTTTGTTTGTCAATGTACAGAAATGTTCACATAGTAGCATTATTTTGATAGAAGTGTAACTCTTATGCATGTTATTTACTCGCCAATCACAAACTTTGTGCAGAAAACGGAGTGGTAATGACATGGGGATGGGGTGAACATGGTCAGCTTGGTTTAGGGGACACATCTGATCAGACCAGGCCTCTGGTAGTGAACATGGGCCAAAACGGTTCACACGAATATATAACATCCAAAGTATACTGCGGAAGTGGCTTTACATTTGTTGTTCGGTCTTGGAGTGACAAACAGCCTTGAAAGAGTGAGCTGCCTCGAGTGTTAAGATGGCGGGAGTTAGATTCTTGTTTGAGTTATTAATGAAGATAGTAACAATTTAACATCACCATTGAAAGAATTTACGGAAAGAGGAAGAACTGGTTCATTCATCATAAACTAATTAGTTTTACGACGCAGGTTAGTTGGATGACATGTCAACATTTTTTTGAACTCTTGAAAGATACTCCGTAATACCTTTGCAGATCAAATCTCAATATAGCTTGAGACAAAGGAGGTGAAATCAACCTGCTTGTTGCGGCAGAACAATTTTTTTACGGCGAATGGTATTTTCTTTTTTAAAGTGCATGATTTATGTAACGACGCAAGAAATATTTACATATGACATTTGAAAATATGTTTTTTGGTGTCGTTATATTACGATCACGATTACAACCAAAAGCAATGTTTGTCGTATCTTTGTAGTGCGATGACGGTTACAACAGGTTAGCTACGTGCAACGTATGACGTACTAACCTAAAAGTGAATTAAAAAAACCAAAAAAGAGGCTACAGATGGGCTGTAGAATAAGTGAATAACTAAATGGGCTAAGGGTGAAAAGAGTACGAAATGACATGATATGCTGTCGTTCTAAACGACTTTTAGTATATAGCGAGGAAATATCCGCTTGTCGCGTTGTGGCGGAGCTTATTTGTACTCGCTTCGTGCTAAAATTTTTGGCAAATGTTAACGCCAACTTAACGATATTTGATAAATAAAATTTGTTATTTTAAGTCATAAATAGAATTTTTTTTTTCATTAAATTTTTGTTTAAATAATCTTTAGGGTGTTTTTTAAACTATTAGGTAGGTTAAGGGGGTGTTTTGAAATTTTAAATTTATATCAAACTTCAACATTTTTTATAAAATTGTACGCACGTCTAAAGCGCCAAAACACATATTAGTACCCCGAACTTGGCAAAGTGATTCATCTAGTACCCTGAACTTTTAAGGGTGCAGAATTGTACCCTGAACTTGACAAAATGTAATTTCTACTACCCTATACTAATAAACTCAACAATTAATTATTTTTTACTTTCTAAAAGTCATTTTAGTATAATATTTTATAATAAATATTTTATAATAAAACTTTTAGCTAGGCAAATATATTTTTTTTCTTAAAATTTAATTATTTTTTAGTCTTTTAAAAATCAATATAGTATTTTAATTATTTATTTATAATAAAAAAATGTATATGTAGCATTGATTTTTAAAATATTTTTAGCGCGCTACTTTTAATATGTTTTCCTATTATATTATTAAATGTTTGTTTCAAATAATTTTTAGATCAACTTATAACTAACTATATAAGAGTTTTGTAATTTTTAATTTATATATGCATATGAAGAAATAAATAGTCAAATTGTTATTGTCTTGAAATTATTTGAAACGAACACTTAAGTATATAATACAAATATCTATGTATCAAAAGTAGCGCGGTAATTCACTTTCTATAAAGTATTGTTTCATACATAAATTTCCGTATTATATACTGAAGTTTTGTTTCAAATAATTTTGAAACAATAACAATTTGACTATTTAATTCTTTATATGCATATTTAAATTGAAAATTAAAAAATTTCTATATAGTTAGTTATAAGTTGATCTAAAAATTATTTTAAACAAACATTTAATTATATTATATGAAGATATATTAAAAGTATCGTGCTAGAAATATTTTAGAAATCAATGCTACATAATACATTCTTTTTATTCTAAATAATCAACTAAAATACTATATTAATTTTTAAAAGATAAAAAATAATTAAATTTTAGGAAAAAAATATATTTGACTTGCTAAAAGTTTCACTATAAATTATTTATTACATAATACTCTACTAAAATGATTTTTAGAAAGAAAAAAAATACTAATTAATTGTTGAGTTTATTAGTATAGGGTAGTAGAAATTTCATTTTGTCAAATTCGGGGTATCATTCTACACCTTTAAAAGTTCAGGGTACTAGATGATCCACTTTAACAAGTTCAAGATATTAATATGTGATAAATAAATCGCTACAATTTTGTTAGATATGTGATAAATAAAGTGTTATATAAAAAACTCGTAAATATTAGAAACTTCACTACCTTGTAAAAAGAATTTAGTGTGTCCGCATGTAATTGGGCTACCTTGTTCAAAACGACATAAAGTGCCGTCGTTTTAAACGAGTATATTATATACCATGGTTGTTAAGATCCCGATCCTGATCTTAGGATCTTACGATTTTACGACACTGCAAAGCAAAAACGATCCAGATCCTACGTAGGATCTTTGCTTGCTTAGGATCTTATAGGATCCCGATCTTGACCATAGGATCTTAAGATCTACTACGATCCGATCTTACTTTTCTCGAACCACGAACTAAAATCTACGAATTTATGGGTTGTGTTTCCTAGATATTAAAAAAACAACAAGTTAATCTTCTTAAACATTTAAAATTAATTTTTTATGACAACATTCCTATGAACATTTATATAAATTTTGTGTTTATGATATATAATAATTGTAATTTATATAATATTAAAAGACTATTAAAAAATAACATTATAAGTAAGTATCTTACGCATCTCGTTCGCTACCTTACGACTCGATCTTTGCAAAGACGAAAACGAACCTGGGTAGGATCCCGAACTTGACAACCTTGTTATATACTAAATAAAAATTTAGGGGGTGTTTTCTCTATCAGTCCCACTTGGCCTACATACTTATAAAAAATGAGATGATTAGTGTGTCCGCATGTAATTGGGCTACCTTGTTCAAAACGACATAAAGTGCCGTCGTTTTAAACGAGTATATTATATACTAATAAAAATTTAGGAGGGGTGGGTTTCTCTATTCATTCCCACTTGGCCTACATACTAAAAAAAGTGAGATGATTTGCACACTTAAAAAAACGATTGACACATTCAAAATGTGTGTGTCATGACAATTTGACCACATACTTATTTCCTTTTAGCCGACAAGGATCCGTTATATTTATTTCTTTTTTTCTATTATCTATTACATAATAATGATATATAATACAATTTCTCTCACTTATATAAAATTCAAATGTTAATCCAAAAAACATATACAAATCAATCGGGCTCTAAGTTTAATGGTTTGAGTCCTATAGTCAAATCAAAACCCACTAAACAAACATATATGTTTAGTATCAAAGTATTACTTGGCATCAAAAGGTGTCAAACAAACGCCCCCTAAAGTTATATTAAATGAGGTAGGTTATAAAGACCTCTCTAAAACGCAATTTGTATTTCGGGTTTTTTTTTTAATTTTCATTTTGTTTTTATAATTTTGTTTATATTATAAAACCGTGAAATGAAAAGGGCGGAATATAACTTATAAAGTTTAACAAGTCAAAATTATTAAACTGGCAAAAGATACAAAACATAAAATGATAAAAAAAAACTGTGTTATAATGAAAACAGTGAGAAAAGTGAGTTGGAGGTTGTGAAAAGTTCAAAACATTTGCGTAGTGTTTGATATGTTGTAATAAAAAAAGAAATGGAAAAGATTATTACGACGGAATAAAAAAAACGTTGTTTATTTACATTTGTAATTAGTAATGATTCATTACAAGGAATGACCTGTTACACCAAAATCATTCCTTAGATGTCCCCTACTTTTTGTTCATTACGTCTTGTAATGGAATCAAAATTACATAAAACTCTATCATTAACTAACCACATTAAATAAACTTCTTATCATCAATGAGATAATTTAGTCTTTTTATTATCGATTCAATTACGTCTTATTATACAAACTAAATATGATTCATAACGGTAATGAATCATTACATTACACTATTTATTTAATTACAACGTTTATTTCATTCATTTGACATTTTATTCCATCCTACTAAAAGAACCCTTTTTATTTTTCAGTGAGCAAAGTGGTACCAATAGTAATGCCCATATTAAATAGAGAGACTTTTCAGTTTGACGCTCTAGGCGTGCACCATCTTTCAAATCCACACACGATTTGGTAAGATTCATATGCATCTTAATCGATCAACTGTAGTTATTTCTAAAAGAGAATACTTACATCTTGTAAGTACATGGTAAGGTTAAAAGGACAGAGTTTTCTTTTTTTAGGAGAGCGGTCAAATCAAATTACTATATATCCTATTTTCAAGGGTGATACTATTGGTACCTCTGGCCCGCTAAAAAATACCAAAAAGGTATAAAAGATTCTTTTTGTACCTCTTTTTACAGTGCAGCGCAGTTTTTTATGTTTCTGTTCCGTAATTTTTAACAGTTTCATACTTTTGACCTGTTAAACTTTATATTTTTCGTTCCGTTTTTTCCGTGTCACAGTTTTATAACATATACAAAATTATAAAAATACAAAAAAAAACCATAGAAAAAACGCAAAAACCCAGGGGGTACAAATGATGTTTCGGGGGTACATATAACATAAGCCATTATTCTATTGCCGGCCATAATTGGTTTCATATAAGAGTAGGTAAGAAGTAATTTTCATATTTCGTTATCAACCCATTTAGTTTATGTTTCTTATAAATATTCATCATTACATATTCAAAATTAGATGATCTACAAAACATTAACAAATCTTATTTTAGATTATCTCCTTGTCATTATACGGATTCTTTTCATATGTCTTTGTACTTTCCTTTTTTTTTATTCTTTCATAATTCCTTTTTTAGCTCGAATAATGTTCATATATATATTTTGATAACTTTTACAAAACATCATGTCCTTTTTTTAGATTAGAGATCCACTTGGGTTTGCCACAATTTATCACTTTTACATCAAATAATCACATTTTTGGTGTTTATTTTTGTCCCCTCAAGTTTGATCCTACTTTCAGTTTTATATATTTGGATAGAACTATATTTGTAAAAATATTAAAAATTATAACCTCTTTTGTTCTGTTACATGCTTGCTTGATCATTTGACTTAAGTTAATCTTTAAAAGCATGAGCATTTCAACATCTTATCAATCATAAATATCTTTGACAATCAATTTTCCATTTTAAGATTTTCAAAATATCCACACGGGAAGTGATTGGCACACTTTGATTTCTTATTTGCACACTCATATGTACAACCCGGTGAAAGAGCATATAGTAAATGTACAACTGCATAGTGCACATATAGGAGTGTGCAAATAAAAAATAGTACACACAAAAAGCAACGATTGCCTTCTCAAATACACCATTCTTTTTTCACAGTTCAAATCATATTATCATTCACAGAAACATCTTTACAAAATAGCTGCACACTCAGAGAGCAGAGCAAGGTACCTTTTCGTTTTAGTTATATACAAAACTATCTGTTACTTAAATCTATTTTATGATCAAAGCATGTGATGATCATATTTGTTTTGCTACCAAACAAGTAATGGATTATTATTCATTCCTGTTTTTCAAACAATATCAATCCATATGTTGTAATCAGTTAAAATTGACTGTATGATAGATTTCACTCATTTGATTACTTTATTGAACATTATGATTTTTGGAGGATTAACCTTTTTTCATAATATATTCAACTCCTGTTTATATGCCTCTAGAACTCTCTTTCGATCAACTATACGTATGTTTAAGGGTAAAAGCTAAAATTGAACTACATATGTTCAGAAGTGTCATCTTAGACGAACACTATAAAGTAGAAGCCATCAAAGAGTACTATGGATGTCATGAACCTTTGGAAAATAAAGAAGCCAAATTTTTGCTAATATATTGGGTCTATAACGTTAGGTTAACTCTACTGGTTTTACGTTTTTGTTTAGGATCATTAAGCTTGTGATTTAAGGCTTATCTTGAATCAAGTTTCACTTTTGATATGACGGGAGTTGTAATCATGTAAATCTTTTTGGTTATGTGTTTTTATATAAAATTTTCCTGGTGCCCATATTTTACCCCAAAGAAAGAACAAAGAAAAAAGAAATATCACTATTGAGTGTGTGGAGCAAGTTCAAACGCAGATGTTAACTTTATTTTCATCAACTTGTTCTTCCTTTCGTCCTCGTGTTCCCTTTGACCAATATCCAATTAGTTTGCTTACAGTTGGGTGAAATTAATGTCATTGAATGATAAGTAAATGATTGATGAATATGCATAATCAGATATATAGCAGTATCTATATTTGCCTACTCCAGTTGGTGCCCCAAAGGGTAGGAGAGTTGCCGGAGCTATTCTTTGTGGGGTGGACAATGGCTGGTTCAAAAGACCAATTCACACCTTTTTGTGGATATTATTTAGTTTGAGAATATTAAATTCATTTGGACTCCTATAGCTACCTACCTGATCTTGATATTAAGCCTGCTGTTGCGCTAAACTTTTAGAAGTTTAACATGAAAACAGTTTGCTATGCGTCAACCAAAAGGTCGGAAACAATGGCTACCCAAAAAAAAGTTAAGTGATAATTTGAAAGAAAAGATAGTTCAGTTTTTGTCAACTGATAGTTAAATTATGAAAGCTTGAATGACTGCTAGTTAACAATTCCAAAGATTCAATCCCATTGTCTAATTATTTTGTGTGTTTTGTAGGTCTCACTAAAAGCTAATATTCCGATTAATGGAGTTTGTATCAGCAATCATTGGTCCCGTTGTTGAATCTTTGTTGCAACCTGTCAAGAAACATTTGGGCTATATCTTTTCCTCCAGAAACAACGTTAGAAACATGAATACTAGATTGAAGCAATTGGATGGTACAAGCGTTGATGTCAGAAAGCACATGGAAACAAACAATACAAGTCAGCTGGAGATACCTGCTCGGGTACCGGGTTGGTTGGAAGAAGTCGAAAAGATTAAGGAAGATGCTGAAAGAATTTCAAGTAACTACAATGGCTGTCTCAGTGTGAAGATGAGGTACCAAGCAGGCAGAAATGCATTCAAGACAACGGAGGAGATTGAACGTCTTATTAAGGAGAACACTGAAATAATCTGGAGCGATACCCAAAAACCTCTTGGAAAAGTGAGTTTTAAAAAAGGAGCCACTTCGGTACCGTCAAATGGTGATGCCAAAAATTATTTCAAATCGCGAGAGAAGATTTTTGAGGATGCACTCAGGTTCCTTCAACAAGATCACAAGCTGCAAGTTATAGCGCTATGCGGAATGGGTGGTGTTGGAAAAACCACAATGATGGAACAACTGAAAAAGACTGTCACAGATAGGAATGTGTTTGGTTGGATTGTGAAGGTGGTTATTGGGCAGAAGATTAACACGTTTTCAGTTCAACAAACTGTTGCAGAATACATAGGACAATCTTTAACTGAAACGAGTAAAACAGCAAGGGCAGATCGTCTTCGTATTACGTTTGAAAAGATGTCCCAAGAAGGTAAAAAGGTTCTAGTAATATTGGATGATGTGTGGGAGATGGTCGAACTCAATGATATTGGATTAAGCCCTTTGCCAACCGGCTTCAAATTGTTGCTAACATCACGAAATGAAACTATTTGCACACAAATTGCAGTAGACGCTCATTCGGATTCTAAAGTAGTTAGAGTGGATGTCATGGAGGAGTCCGAAGCAAATAATTTCTTTGGTCAAATTACAGGAGTTTCAGAAGAGTCTGATCCGGTGCTCAATGAGATAGGGAATCAAATTGTGAAAAGATGTGGATTTTTGCCGCTAGCCATCAAACTCATTGCAACAACCCTTAAATCTCAAGAAAATTTCGTATGGAGAGATACACTTAACCGTTTGAAGAAAAGTGATCTTGATAAAAATGTGCAAAAAATTATTGAAATTAGCTACACTTTCATACGAGAAGAGGATGTTAAAGCGATTTTTCTGCTTTGTGGCTTGTTTCCTGATGACTTTAATATTCCAATTGAGGATCTGACAAGATATGCATGGGGGCTTAAATTGTTAAAGGAAGTTCCTACTTTGGGTGATGCTAGAGACAGGACAAAAACATGCGTACGCAATCTTAAAAATGCAAGTTTATTGATTGATAGTGATTACCTCGAGTGTGTCAAAATGCATGATCTTGTTCTTGCTTTTGTGCTAGGAGAAGTTTCTAAAGGTGACCATCCGTGGATCATTAACCATGGTGATATTTCGAGGTGGAGTAGGGCTGAGATGAGCAGGTCTTGCCAAAAACTTTCCTTGACCTGCATGGGTATGACCGAGTTTCCAAAAGAATTTGAATACCCGAACCTAACACTTCTGAGACTTATGGGTGGAGATAGAACACTGAAGTTTCCTGAAGATTTCTATGAAGAAAAGGAAAATCTTGAAGTTATAGCGTATGAGAAAATGGAGTATCCCTTGCTTCCAAGATCACTTCAATGCTCCACTAAGCTTCGAACGCTCATTCTCCATCAATGCTTGTTGATGTTTGATTGCTCTCCTATTGGAGATCTTTTGACTTTGGAAGTGTTGAGCTTTGCACATTGTGGCATCCGAAAATTACCATCCACAATCGGGAATTTGAAGGAGCTAAAGCAATTGGATTTGACAGGTTGTGAAACGCCTCATTTATTTTATTATTATTTATTATTCAGTACCCCTATACGCCGTATAGGATGATTATCTATACACCGTGTAGGAAGTCACCCTATACGTCGTATAGACCTTAATTTCTAGTTTTTCGAAAACCGTACTTACACAACTCGGAGATTCTTCAAACTTTAAAGACACTTTTCATACATTACAAATATCATGTTCAAGCACAAATCTCATGTCTAAGATGCACGAAAGCTCTATTCCATCACCTACCGTGAATGGTACATTCCATTACCCCGAATGGTGCATTGCATTACCCCGAAGGGTACATCTTTCAACAATTTACTACATCTCACATTTCAACCTCATGGTAACTTGCCCCAAAGGGTGTTATACGATACCCCGAAGGTACTTTCATCGGTGTTAACACAAACACTTGGCTAATCACATATTAGCTTAACACTTTTGCATACTTTAGCATTTACCCTGAATAATTCCATCACCTACCGTGAATGGTACATTCCATTACCCCGAATGGTGCATTGCATTACCCCGAAGGGTACTATTTCACATAAACTTTCATAACATTCATAATTAACTATCTCCACACTTTTGCATACTTAGCATATTAGCTTAACACAATTCAAGTACATTCAACTTTATCACACTTTGCACATTTCATTATCGAATATAATACGTATTAACTTACACTTTACCATTCTCTTTACTAAGGTTTAAAACACATTCATTCTCGTAACCTCTTCCTATTTTCACATACAACCAGTCACGCATATTAACAAAACTTACTTAATACTTTAGCATTAAGCCGGCCACCCCCGGAATTCTATTTCATATCATACTCGATATATAAACATCACACACAAGACTTGGCTAATCACATATACAAAATTAACACACTGACCTTTGACTCTTCATTTATATATATCTTCATACTTTAACATTCTTAAACACCTTTGGTCATTTACATAACTTCACATCTTCACGTTCTTTGTCACTTTGTTTATTCACGTATGATGATACCTTTCAACTTATACATAATTCTTTAAGTTATACTTCAACTCATACACCCATTTGCCACTTAAATTCCCCTCTCATATAAACAATCAATGGATTTCACATATCCTGTGCGCACATATTTCTACCTTAGCACAAGACGATATTATCTCATCATCACTCATAGTCACTTAGTTTACTTTTCTCCATTACACATTCCGCACACGTAACTTTCTACTTTAACTACTACTCCTTCCGTCCTAAATTAATAGTTCACGTTTTCTTTTTGGGATGTCCCAGTTTAATTGTTCACTACTAAAAATAGATAGAAAAGTTTGATCAAGTTTATTATATTACCCTTGTTTGAAAATTATTATTACAAACTTTAAAGAAGACTTTAATTAATTAGCTAATGGTAAAACTATCATTCTGCTAAAAAGTAAGAAAGATAAATAGTAATAAATGCACTTTTCTTAAACTGTGTTTTTTGTTAGGGTCAATAATTTTGGGACGGATGGATCGTATAATCAGCTCATAACAATAACAATTACTATAAGAGCATTGTGTACCCTCGTGCCATGGATTCAAGCCATGACACAAAAGTACTGCCACATCTCCCAAATCTCCTATCGCACCATCCTTTCACTTGGCACCAAAAACGGCCTCCCCCGTTGGCTTCAAGCCGTGGGGATTTTTTTTTCGTTTATGTAAAAAAAATACACAATTTAACTAAAATTGATTTCATTAAAATTAAAAGGCATTACATTAAAAAACATTACATAAAAAAAAAATACGTAAACTAAAAATAAAACATAAACATAAAAGCACATAAAGTAAACTATTTTTATGGTGCATATAAAGCCCGGATTCGTGCCTTTTGTGCGTTGATGATAGCCGCGTCAACCGGATCCATCCAAACGACATTTGTAGGACTTTCAAGTCCTCGGCTACCTTTTGAGAATTGAATAACTCAACTCTCGTGTTTGTCTCGCGGTTGATACGCTCCATTTTTTCCTTCCGGTCTAACTCGTATTGTTGTTGCATCATTTCTCTAAACATTTCCGGGTTTGAACCGGAAGAGGCGGTCGAGTTTGAAAATTGTTGACTTTTAGCAATTCTTTGTCAGGTGGAATCGGAATTTTTCCACTTGTACTTGTCTTTTAAAAATGCCCAAGCGCTCTTGTGCTTAAAATCATTATTCGTGACACTCTTATACAAAATTTCAACCCTTGTCATCAAATCTTCATCGCTCTCCCCACTTAGAGCCTTTGTTTCGTTCACCAACGAATTAAACCTTCCGATCTCTCGGAGTCCACTTTCTCATCAACATGTTCTTGTTACGACTCGGGAAATTGTTAAGCTTTGCTTGTTCATTGTATTGATCGAGAACTTTGTACCAAAACGTGTCATTTTTTTGTTCGGGTCTGACGTTTTGACGTTTGGATCCTCTGATACTTGTATCTAACATTCCGCCAAAAGTAACTCCTCATCTTGGGTCCATAAGTTGCGAGTACCGCCTCCTTCGGCTCACGTTTCATGGGCTACCCTAGACATTGACTTGACACGTTTTTCCCGTGTTTTGGCTAACGTCGAATTCGTGTCGGCGACATCTTCTTGTGTTTGTTGGGGTTGGTTGAATTGATGGTCGGATTGGTGTCGGGAAGAAGCGGCTTGGTTTAGTTGTTGAGAAATTTGGGTATTTTGGAATTGTTGTTGAGGTTGCCATTGCTGAAATGCAACTGAGCATCGAGATTAATATACGGGTTATAGTTTGGATAGTAAGGCATTTGCGGGTTGGGATTAGACTAGCCCGAAAGTTGAGGGTTGGGATTAGACGAGCCCGAAATTTGGTTTTGAAGGTTGTTGAGCATACCCGTTATCCATTGTTGGTTGTGATTTATTTTGGTGAGAAAAAAAAGAGAAGTAGAAAATAATGTGTTATAAATTATAGTGGATGAGTGTGTAAAATGTGGTAGAATAAGGAGGTATTCTTAGGATTTTTAAGACGTAAAAGTGAGGAAAAATACAAAAAAGACGGCTAGGAGCCGTTACTAAACATTCAAATTTAAAAAATAATTAAAGAAAATATAGGCGTTGGTGTGGGCCGGTCCGGTCGGCGCGAGTTCCGATGGCGCCAGACCCGATGTCGTTGGCACGAACATTTTCAGAGCCGGCACCATGGCGCCAAACCATGACGCAAGTACACCGAGCACTCTAAACATTATCAGTTATAGATTTCTATGAGATTGTATCATGAAAATCATGTCAGTTTAAATTAGTACCAACCTTTCCCATTCTCCGACCTTTCCCATTCTGCAAGCTTTCCCATACAAGGAATTTATATCTACTAAGAGTTGAGATCAATGTAGATCCAAAATTTAGTAAAGACCAAAAAACAAATCTTAGCCGCTCATTTTTTCATCAAAATAAAAAAACCCCACTTTCCACCTCTTTTTTAAAAATAAAATATCTTGCAAACGGTAAACCGTCAAGCGACAAAAAATACACCATCGCAACGAGAAAATTAAATCATCTTTCTATAGAGGCACTTCTTTATACTTTCGACGATTTTTTTTTCGAATTTTTTTTTGTTACGTCTAGAAAAATCACATGTGATTTCATAAAATCAAATCACATGTGAATATTTGTACAATAGGCTTTATAAGTTGTGTTACTTAAAATTAAGTTTTGTGCATCTAAAGATTTTACCATAAGCTTTATGAGTTGTATTACTTAAAAATTTCTTGTGCATATATATGAAATTATCCCATAATATCCCTAAATAAAATCTGATTTTATAGTTGTTTGGAAAAAGGCAGAAATTGTCCTTTAACTCTCATTTTTGACATTTTGTACCCCCAAGTCCATA
>BQNB010000202.1:180660-196283 GCA_026074375.1 Tanacetum coccineum
CTTTTCAAGGTGAGCCGTACTTGGTAGAGACACAAAAGGCAAGTGTTAAATCTTTGATTACGATTTGGGAACAATTGCAAGTTCACCGGAAATTGAAATGATAATATCTCAATAGAAGATATTATTTGTTGGTGTTCGATTACCAACTTTGTTTATTTTATTTCTTTTTAAGGACAATTTTTTATGTTTTTGATTTTTCTATTTTTTTTATTTATTACTTATACTAAAAAGAAAAGGAAAATATTTTTTTTACTATTTATATATTTTAATTTATTTATTTTTTTTTTTTTAATACAAGAATGAAACTTTCGAGGACGAAAGGATCTTCAAACCAAATCAACAAACACAAAACGTAGGAATCGTAGACACTAATCCCCGGCAGCGGCGCCAAAAACTGATTCGTAGTTTTACGTACCTATAAAATATATAATAAAAATACTACTTAGGTAAATTCCAACTATTCACCTTTAACTAAGGTAAAAAGTTTAAAACTTACAAAAATAATATATAAAATATATAATATACGTATGTTTGACCGGGTAAGTATGATCACCCGGGTCGTTTCCCCAACGACTAGTGAAATTGAAACCACGTTTTAAGTTCGGATCCTGATTTGAATGAAGCAAAGATATTTTTGGAAAAGCTAAAAACAAAATTTAATTGAACAATTAAAACTTAAACTAACTAGAATAAAATCTTAAAGACTAAAAATGCAAAAAGGAAAAGGATTAACGGGTAAATCTACTAACTAACGGAGGGGCTGACTTAGTAAACAATTAAATTGAAAAGTTACAATTCCTACCCTAAGAATTTACCCCGACAACAAACTAAGTCCCGAATTAAGGTGAAATTTGAAAAGTGCTTATTATGAAAAACTCAAAGAAGCAAAGTTGTAAAAGAAACTAAGGGGAACAAAATTAATAAAAGCTACTAGGGCTGAAAATCTCAAATAAGCTCAGGAAGAGCTTATTTCTAAACTGATTACAGAAAGTGAGGTTTTGAGCTTACTTCTACTTAAACAGCCATAAAATGCTCAAATTAAGCTTAATTCTAAAAAGGAAAAGTGATCTAGAAAGCTTATGATGTGCTTAATCTAAATATGCAAAGAAATTAAAGCTTAAACTACTTTTGAGCTACCAGAAATTGATCCATTAAAGTAAGCAAACTCAGAAATATGCAAAGAAACACCAACTTCAAATAGCTGGAGAACTAAATAAGGCTGAACTAGACTTTGAAACATTAAAAACAAACTTAAACTACTTTATTATCATCAAATAAACATCTTTAAAATCAGACTCAAATAAGCTGAATTAACAAATTTAATCCTAAAAGGACTCTAAGTAACTCTTTTTGGAGTTTTCAGGTTTTTTATGAACTTTTGACAGCTAAATTAAACTAAGTAAATAAGCTAGAAAATTCGCAATTAAGACTATATTAAAATAATAGGTATATTTAAACTTCAATCCTACGAATTCCAAAAGCTAAATCCAAAATGACTGTTCTAAATTAAAGGCTGAGAACACATGCAGTACTAACCTGAGTGTAACAGTACCGCTAGCTGTAAGTTTCAGCTAGTACTTTCAAGTGAAAGTACCGCTCCCCCCCCATTCATGCACTGATTCTTTAAGACCAGACTTAAGCTTATGACCAAGTCTAAAATGAAAACTAAAACTGATTTAGGGGGAGATAATCCTATAACTAATTTAATACTAACCTGAATTTGAACTAAAATTTAAGCAACAGTACTATATGCTCGTTATTGCAAAGAAGCAGACAACTAACTACCGGAAGTAGTACTTAGTCTCGCTGCAATCAGGTCTTCAGCCAGCCATTAACTTATGTTAATACTGTTACGTCGCAATTTGAGAATGCCCACTAAACCCAAACACCTTAACTTTAATGACAGATTTGAGAACGGCTTTTAAAGAGAATGCTAATGAGACACAATACTAAATACCAGATAAAACTAGATTACAAAACATACTTAACCATTCAGGATTACAAACAGTGCACTTAGCCCTTCCATCTTAAGATCAAACTACTTTAAACTAATATTTTATGGATTTTATGACGTTTATGT
Organism: Tanacetum coccineum; assembly: GCA_026074375.1. NCBI lineage: Eukaryota > Viridiplantae > Streptophyta > Magnoliopsida > Asterales > Asteraceae > Tanacetum > Tanacetum coccineum. The sequence goes on from BQNB010000202.1 coordinate 182,741, forward strand.
GCACACGATCACTTGATAACTCAAAGATCTATAACACTAAGCAAATATCAGATGAAAACACCATAAAAAATAGCACTAAGAAGAAGATATTTAAACACTAATAGCAAAGAGAAATAAGCAAATAAGCAAAATCCAAACATATAACTAAAACTAAGCAATTAAACTGAAATTAGAGAAGACCATAAAAGAGAAACTTACTTAAGTCCTTTAGCTAAACCACTCAAGGAACCCACGGCAAGCTACACAGCGCTCTAGATTAGAATAAGCTAGACTACTTAAGTTCTTGTCTCTATTACAAGGTAGATCCCACACTTCCACAACAGCTTAGATTATCTCAATATGATCCAATATGAGATTAAAATGATATTAAGGTGTTAAGATACGGTTAATACAAATTCAAACAGCTCTATTTCTAGCTTATAGATGAAAGAGCTAATATGAGCTTATTGAGACAATTGGCTTATTAAGAGAGCTTATGAAATTTAAATGAAAACTTAGAAAATGAGATTTAAAACATTATAAAATGAATTTCATTAATTAAAGAAGCTTTCGATTACAATACTTGCAAAAAATGGAAATTACATTCTAAGCAAAATTACGTTCTCTCTTATCTAAAAATTAATAAAAACTAGAAATTCACCTACCAAAACAAAATAGATAAAAAAACGCAAAAATAGATAGCTTGTGTGGTGACACGAATGATGAGTCTTTCTTATAGTGCACCCTGAAAGCTTCAGGATCTCACTTACCCGCCCTCCAATATTTTAATCATTGCCTTCCTTTTCTTCCTAATTTTGAGATCACTTATTTTGTGACTCGATTGAGCCAAAACTGTGGACACCTGAGGAGACTTTCTGCCAGTCTCGGGGCATTCTTAGACACTGTGAAGTTTTGTGCTTCTTTGTGGGTAAATTAGCACAAAAACCCACATAAACTTGTGCTTCTTTTTTCGTGGCTCTTATTGAGAAGAAAGTTAAATGAATCCTTTGATAAAGACCGATTTGACCCCTGGTTTGTGATGTAGACCTCTTGAATTGACATAATCACCCTCTAATTTTGATTTTGCCTCATCGTTTTACCATGGGAATTGAACATGAAGAAAGACGGTGAATAGTATAAGGGGCTCCCGCTCTCTTTTTCACTCGACAGTCTAAAACTGTTGGAGTTTGGGGAAGTTAACACAATTTGGCCCTTGTCTCTTTTTCGCCCTTTTCTAGTTATAAAGAACTTTATCATAACATTTGCAAGGAATTGGGCCCTTGTCAGATGAAAATTGGCTAAGCTTTGGGCTTTGGGGCTTCAAGCTTTGTACTCTTTCTGATTCTCGTGTCCGTGTTTGCTTGCTTGTGACTGTTTATTCCTTGTGATTTTTGACTTATTCCATACCTGCACACACAAAACACAAATACAAGCATATTGTTTGTTCATCAAAAGAGTTGAAAATCAAAATGACATCAAAGTCAAACAACTCAGAACTGACAATGGTACTGAATTCAGGAATAGCATTCTTGTCAACTTCTGTGATGAAAAAGGGATTTCTCAAAACTTTTCCTCTCCCTACACACCTGAACAAAATGGTGTTGCTGAAAGGAAAAATAGAACCCTCATAGAAGCTGCAAGAACAATGCTTTCAGGATCTGTCTTTTCTAAACAATATTGGACTGAAGCTGTAGCCACTGCATGCTACACTCAAAACAGATCCACTATTGTGAAAAGACATCTCAAAACTCCTTATGAAATTTTTCGTAAGAGAATCCCAAACATCAATTTTCTTCATGTCTTTGGATGTCCAGTTTACATCCACAATCATAAAGATCACTTAGGAAAATTTGATGAAAAAGCTGATGATGGTTATCTTCTTAGATACTCACTTGTTTCCAAGGCCTTCAGAGTCTTCAACACTAGAAGACAACAAACTGAAGAAACCTATCACATCATATTTGATGAATGCCTTGATGCTATTAAATTCTCAAAACCTTCAGTTGACAACATCAACATTGCTGAAACAGATTGATATCCACCTGATGAATATCTTCATCTTTATGAACCTTCTCAAAGGTATCAAACAAACAACAATGATGTGTCCTTCATAGAACCCTATGAATATCCTAAACCAGTTGTTCTTGAAACTGAAGTTTCATCTGACCAAAATGGTCAAACTGATCAAAATGATCAATCTGTTCAAAATGATGAAATCTTAAATGATGATCATTCTGACCATTCCAATCACACCAATGATGAACAAATCATTGATAATCTCCCAAACACTATAGACGTTTAGATATTTGAACACTCATCCTCTCCAAGCATAGAGGATACTTCAGCACAAAATACAATTCCAATCCCAACTTCACCCTTACCCATTCCATCAATGGTCACTCCAGCTCCTTAACACAGATGGTCTCAAGACAAACACATTGATTTGGTCAATATCATTGGTAATCCAGGGGCTGGAATGCTCATAAGAGCCATGTCCAAATAACTTAGTGCTGCTTCAGCTCATGAATGTCTCTTTATAGATTTTCTCTCTGAAGAAGAACCTAAAAAGGTTTCTGATGCACTAAAGCATCCTGGATGGGTTGATGCCATGCAAGATGAACTAAACCAATTTGCCAGAAACAAAGTCTGGACATTAGTTCGTGCACCTTATGGTAAAACCAAAATCGGCTCAAAATTGTTTTTCAAAAACAAAAGAGATGAAACTGGAATTGTCATCAAAAACAAGGCAAGACTTGTGGCTCAAGGCTACAATCAGCAAGAAGGCATAGATAATAATGAGTCCTTTGCTCCAGTTGCAAGGCTTAAAGCAGTCAGAATCTTTCTTGCCTTTGCCACATACATGAATTTCATAGTTTATCAAATGGATGTCAAAAGTGCATTCCTCAATGGTAAACTAAAAGAAGAAGTTTATGTCAAACAACCTCCAGGTTTCGAGAGCAATGACTTTCCCAACCATGTTTGCAAACTGGACAAAGCCCTTTATGGACTTAAACAAGCTCCAATAGCATGGTATGAGACTTTCTCAACCTTTCTCACTGAACATAAGTTTGTAAGAGGCAAGATAGACAACACTCTATTTATCTACAAAACTCAAACTGATGTGATTTTGGTTCAAATCTATGTTGATGACATTATCTTTGGGTCCACCAGCATAAAACTGTGCAAATAGTTCACAAAACTGATGACTCAAATATATGAAATTAGCATGATGGGTGTTCTCACCTATTTCCTTAGATTTCATATTAGGCAATCTGAAAGAGGAATTTTAATCAACCAAGAAAAATATGTCAAGGATCTGCTGAAAAAGTATGACATAAATGGTTCATTAGTAAAGACTCCAATGGTACCTCCTTACAACTTAGGACCTGATCTCAGTGGAAAATCTATAAATGAGACTCAGTATAGAGGTATGATTGGATCACTAATGTATCTAACATTAAGCAGACCTGACATTCAATTCTCTACTTGTCTTTGTGCAAGATATCAAGCAAATCCTAAGGAATCCTACCTTATTGCTGTTAAGAGAATTTTCAGATACCTAAAAGGTACTCCTAGTCTTGGTCTATGGTATCCAAAATGTTCAGATTTTGACCTAAAAGGATACTCAGACTCTCACTATGCTAGATGCAACATGGACAGGAAAAGCACCTTAGGTGCTTGTCAGTTGCTAAGAGGTAAACTTGTATGCTAGAGTGTTAAAAACATCAATCTGTAGCTATGTCCTTAGCTGAAGTTGAATATGTACTGCTACTGGATGTACCAACATACTATGGATGAAAAGTCAACTCACTGACTATGACATCATATATGAAAGGGTACCCATATTTTGTGATAACACTGGTGCTACTGCAATCTCAAACAATCCAGTTCTGCACTCAAGAACAAAGCACATTGATATTAGATATCATTTTATCAGAGATCATGTTCTCAAAGGGGACATTGAATTATATTTCATTCCCACTCAATATCAACTTACCGATATCTTCACCAAGCCTCTGGATGAGCCAACTTTCAAAAGATTGATCGTTGAACTAGGTATGCTAAACATTGATTCAAAACCTTAAGCTTTAGCACTGTCTGAAGAAAACTGAAGCTTTAGCTCTTTCATCTAAAACTGAACAAACTTTCTTATAAATGTCAGTTCAGTCTTTCTATACAAACTTTGACTTGCATAACTAAAGTAACTGAGTAATCACATATGTCTCACTCATGGATTTGTGTGGGCATGTGTGGTTTTGTCGCCTTTACTAGAGCATAGATATTGGTTAAGTCAAGAACTGAACAAACCTAATGTATTTTCTTCAGTTCAGTTTTGACAAATAATTTTATCTAAATCATCAGCTATCTCTCGAGTAAAGTAACTAAGCAACCATAAATGTCTCATTCATGGATTTGCATGAGCATTTGTGGTTTTGTCGCCTTTGCTAGAAGATTGATGATGATGAAGATTACAATAATCTGTTTAGCATGACATAACACCAAACCTGAACCTTGTTCAGCTTTTTCTCAAATATCAATCTCAAGGTCAGTTTTTAAAAAAAAGGGGTTTGATTTTTAAAAATTAATAATTAAATATATTAAAAGAAGAATTCTAAAAGTTAGAATGACCACATCATCTTTCTCTCACCTACTTTTACAGTGAATGGATGGCTATTCATAATTCTAGGTGTCGAATACATGCTTTGCTAACTTTCATTAAATACAAAGTTTAGCACACGTTGAAAACTTCAAAACCCTAACTACCTACAATGGCAAAATCATCCTCACAAAACCCCTCATCACCTGAAATAACTCCCTAAGAAGAACCGGTCACTTTTGACAAACATGAAAGCCTAAATCCTTTTCTACATGCAAGTCTGATTGATTTCACCTTTGATGAGATCACTTTTACCACTAACAATGAAGTTGCACTCCTATATCCCTCATATTCCAACCAAGAATACTTTAAGGATGTGTCAGATTTCATTTCCAAATGCTGTCTAAATGAAGCATTTACAAGAGCCCCAACTTAATACAAAGAGTACCTGAGTGAATTTTGGTATACAGCAAAGACCTTAGAAGGCTCTAAGGTTTGGGAATCTACTCTCACAGGAGGAGTTAGAGGAGACATAGGTATTACAACCTTTAGAAATGCTCTTAGAGCATAATACCTACCTCACTCAAGTATGTATATTCCCCCACCCTCTATAACAATAGTAAGACCATAGTTTGCAAAAATAAGGTATAGGGGAGAGATTAGGGCAAAAGGAACTCTCAAAAAGAGTTTCCTTCCTCTTAGGTGAAGGTTATTGATGGCTCAAATCATGCAATGTTTAGGTGGCAAAACACGTGGCCTAGATCAAATATCAAATAAGGATGCCACTATCTTGTACTATCTAGCCAATGGAGTACAGGTGGATTATGCAAAGATAATATCAGAGGATCTAATTCATAAGCTAAACAAGAAGACTAGGGAAAAGATTGTTCCATATCCTAGGTTTATATCTCTTCTACTTGAACATATGATGCCTGAACATGATAATGATGAGCTCACCATAAACCCCACTCATGTCTTCAGTGTTCACAACTGGACACTAAAGCCAAACCAACCTAAAGAACCTCCCTTCACTACCTACATGAAGGCCATCTAAAATTTAGATGTGCCTGTGGACTCCAAAGCTCTAAAACCCTCTTTACAAACTGAAAAGGTCCCCCAATGCAAAAAGCCTGGAGCTAAAAGTGGACTCAAAAGAAAACAATCTTCAAAACACACATCTAAGTCCAAGACTAAGGCATCCAAATCCAAAATTGGCCAATCAGAAAAAGATACTCAGTCGAGTTCGGCCAGGGACAAAAGCCCAAGCCATCCTTCACCTTCTACACCAGTGGTTGGTGAAATACATAAAGAGGCACAGCAGGCAGCTGGTGGACCAACATCTTCAGGGGCCACCAGTAAAGAAGGAGCCTACCCTCAGCTCAGTAGGGGTATGTCTGCATTTATTATTATTGAACCTATTTATTCAGCATCTTTCATTTTCACTCTGAGTCTACATCAGGACATGATGCTTCAGCAGATTCCACAGCTGAAGCTGATCCTGGAATATTTGTTCCTAAGGATTCCATATCTTTAAAACAGGGTATGGATGAAGGAACCAAAAACTACTCATTTGATTACATATTTGCAGGATCTAATCTAATTGTTCTTGTAGATAAAACCAAATCTAAAAAATGCCCACACTGATTCAGGTGCAAATGAGGAATCCAGAGCTGATGACATCTCACTTAAAGTAAAACCGGAGGATTTATTAGATATATTAAAAGATACAAGATCTGCCTTCTTCACTCCTAACTCTCCAACATATGAGCCAATCATTTTTTTCAGATGAGAGTGAAGAGGAAGAGGAGGTTTCAAAAGATAAAGACACTGAAGCCACTTCTTATGATGAACCTGAAGACACTTCAGTCCCACCTCCTCCATCTCCAAAATCATCTCAAATTCAAGAGTTAATAGCTCACATTCACTTACTTTAGTCTCGGAAGGAAGAGCTAGAATAAGCAAAAGCCAAAGCTAAAGCTGAAGTTGCCTTCATGAAAGCTAAGCCCTTGTATCCAGACATCAACCAGCTTACTAAACTTTTGGTAACTTCTTTGAAACCTGAACTATCCAAACTCTTAGTCTCACATGACTTTGCTAGCTGCTTACCAACTAAACTGAAAGAGATCCCCTCAAAAATCACTAGATTATTTAGAGAGATTAAAGAGCTAAAGAAGCATGTTAGAGACATGGAAATAGAGCAGCATGGGGATCTAAAAGAAATTCTAACAAAACTGGATACATTCACTTCTATTATCTCTAGTCTTTTATCCCAAGTAGTTGAACTGAAGAACATTTGATGGGAACTTCCAACAGAGTTTCTTAAACTACCAAGTAAAGTTTCTTTAGTTCAAGAAAAGCTCAAGACTTTGGATTCTCTTCTAAGTCTTTTACAAAAGGTTACTGATACCTTGAACAGGTTTGCCACCATGGTGGAAAATGCAATAGTAGCTGCAAGCATGAATGTTCCTTTAGCAGGCAAAGCGACTGCTTCCCATGCTGAGGGGGAGAAGAACACCAAAGATGCTGACACGAACCTGAAAGATGAATTAGTTGATCTTTTGGGCTAAAATATTATGACAGAGTACTACACCAAGAAGTTACTCTTTGATAAATACTGTGACAAGATGCTGAAAAGAAAAAAAAGCCCTGAGATCACAAAATGTGAAGTTCTCACAAATAAAGGCCCTATCACACTAAAAATATATACGGAAGACAGGTCTGTTGAAGTCATCTCAAATCTCAAGGTCAGTGATCTACATTCGGGAGAATGGTGAGAAGCAATACAATCTTGTCTGGACAAAAGTGAAAAAGAATGGAAAACCATTTATGATCTGGTAAAGACAAGATTAGATCAGCTGACTCAAACTGAACAAGAACTCAAGATTGACTTAAACAAAGCCCTCAAAGATCAAGATCATCTAAATGAGCTAAATGAGTTAGCTAACAATAAAAGAAAAAGAACTTGTGACTTAAAAGACCATTCCAGGTGAACAAAGAAACATAAGTCATCAGGTTCAGCATAAAGAAGAGGCTCAGTGAACAGCTAAGGCAGTAGTATAGAAATCATTTGTAATAACTTTATCTTTTGTAAATGTAATGTAATGATAGTTAAAATGAATGGTTATCAGTTTATGTTGTTCAATCTATATTAATTGTATAAAAAGAAGTTGCTTTGCTCACTTAAAAGTGATTTTAACTTAGGCTATTTGTATATTCAAATAGGAGGAGATTGTTAGGTTCAGTTCCTAAGACCTTCAGTCTTTTGGTAGATTTAAACATAAAATCCCCTAAGTATTACTCAAGTTGAAGTCTTTCTGTTTGAGTTGTTGAAGCTTCTTCAGTGTCAGCTCTTTAGGTCCTTAGAAGATTGGGAAGTATCGTCACTTCAGTTCATGTAGCGGTACAGAAACCGAAGAAGGCCCTTAGTTAGAGCTTCAGTTCAGCTTGGTTGACAATTATAAACTGAACATTGTCTATCTCCTTACAGAAGCTGAAATGTGTTGTTTCACTTCTAGAAGGTTTAGAAGGTAGGAAAAAGATTGCTTTAAGTAAAAAGGAATAAATCAATCTCCTTGGGAAATGTTACTTTTAAAGTTGGTATAGAAGTACATCAAACTTTCCTTTAAGGATTGTACCTAGAACTATAAAGCATGCGTACATTAAATGGTAGCTCAACCACCCATTTAATGCTTGACATGTGTATTAGATTAACATGTAAACCCTAATCCCTTTGCCTATAAAAGGAAAGGGATTCCCAGAGTAAATGTTATCTCTTCCAATTAATGTGTTACACATTGTTGAAGAGTTTATTTATCTCTCAAACAAACTGACTCGTACTACTGAAAGAAAGTAAAGCTTCAGTTTGTCATAACAAGTTTGTTTCTTCTCCTATTTCTTTATAACTTATGGTTAGATTATAAGTTCGAAGGAGATAAAACACAAATTGTAATTCAACCACCTTGATATTCCGCAAGCATAGATTTGATGGCATAGATCTTTTAGCTCTGATTCTAATAAAAATGTCTTCAAGAGTGTAAAAGGATTTGTGTGTTTATAACTTGTTTTCTTTATATTGATTATATATATTTGTTTAAAACTCACTTTGTTGTTATGGAATGTGGTTAAGTCTAAATTGATAAACTTTATATCACCTTCCAAGGGACTAACAGGAACGTCTTGGCTCTAATCTTCTGATACTTCTTGAAGCAAGTTCTACATCAAACAATTTGGTAACATATTTTTGCATAATCAAAATTACAATATTGAAATTTTCAAAATACAAAATACAAAATTAAAAATTTTCAAAATAAGAAAAAATAGTTTTTTACATACTTTTGAAAATAATAATAATAATAATAATAATAATAATAAATAATAAAAATCCAATAAAAATTTAAAAATGAAAAAACACAAAAAAAATATAATTTAAAGATACAAACACATATCTTCTTCGTTTTATCAGTTGCGTGATATTGTATTTCTCATAAAGTGGTTCTTTAAATGCAAAATTAATGGTTTCATAACTTGAGGGAGTAAATTCATTCAACATGATTCTTTCCTGCTAAAAATATCGTGGTTTGTACCAAAATCCATCACAAACAAAGGTTTTCTTTTAAAACATACTTTTTAATAATCATCAATCCAGTCTTGAAAAATTAAAGGTGCAAATTTGCAATAAATATATAATCTCTTGAATAGTTCTTTAATTTGGAACATTTATTCGAGGGTAGAGTTTTGAAATTCTTAATTTTAAAACATCGTATCAAGAATGTTTCCAAACTGACAAAATTAATATCCTTCGATAAAGTTCTTTAATTAGGATATTTTATTTCATGGGGGAGTTACTAAATTTTTTAGGTCAACTCATCAATCAAAAAATAAATGTGGTTCGCTAAAAGACAAAATAACTTCGTCTTTCGCAACAATATTTTTTATCCAAGAGTAATTTTCAAAAGTGGATAATTGTTCGAGAGGGAGTTATGAAAATTCTACATAAATATAAATAACGAGGATAATCCTTAACTGTAAAAATAATTTCCAATAAGGTTGTGTGGAAAGTGGTTCTAACTCCAAGGGGGAGTTATAATAAAAATTGGATCTCAAAGATATCGAAAAGTTAATTAAAGAGCATAAAGTTGTAAATGCGCAAAGAAGAACTTTCGTTATGGGCTATGTGTTTATTGATTACGCAAACAGAAAACCTTACGGGTCTGAAATGTCTAGTTGAAAAAAGTTAGCTTAGCTTTCCGTAGGTTAAAATTGCTTCACCTAAGGAAATTTGAGGGGCTAAAACTGCCAAAGTTGGATAGTCATTTTTGGAAGTATAAAAGAAACAGTTTTCATACGCAACCTGATAACTTTCGTAAATTGATAAAAAGGTTTCGTATATTCTCTGATTACTCTGAGCTTTCGTAACAAAGAAACACGATCCAAATTGTTTTATTGGTTATCTTTTATTTTGTGAATTTTGCAAAAAAAAAAAACGTTTAGATAACATGTACCTATTTGTATTATTTGTGCTTATTTGTTGATATTAATTGATTAGAAATTATGTTCCCGTTTATATCTTGGCGTTTTGTAAATATCTTAGTGTTTAAAAAAGTGAATTTGATTGAGGCAAAATGTTGATATATGCCTTATGACCATGATTGGAATTGTGATCACTGAAAATATCGTTTGTGGAATAAATTCATTAGGTTTCGTAACGATGATAGGTTTCGTTTAAAAAATTGCTTTTTGGACATAAGCATAAGCTTAAATTGTTAATAAGATGATAATATAAGCTGAAAACAGAAGTCAAACAACAGGCAGGTTATCATTTTTCAATTGGTAATTATGTTTTAAAAGTAATTATTTTCTGTTTCGGTTTTGTAAATCTTTTCAAAGGTTCGTGTACAGGAAACGGGCAAATGGAGTTTAGTAAATGATATTTTAGGTTAATCACAAGGGCGTTTCGTAAGAAACATGGGCTTTAAGATTGGGTTTTGTAACAGGTTATTAATGGGCCAAAAATTTAATCAGGATATCAAATGGGCTTAATTGTTTTAAAACAAACATGGCATTTTGAAAACAAAAGTATAAATTTTGTTTCCAAAACAAATTTTATATTGATTATAAATGGATCAAATGGCTGGAAGATTGTTCTAGTTTTGACGTTTCTGGAAATTATTACATGATGAGGATTGAGCATATCTACTGTGCCATCCAAATATCGCTATCTATAGATTAGGTTTTGTTATAACAAAAATTTTCAGTCAAGTGATCAATGATTTCAAAAACATGAAGTGGAAATACAAATGGTGCTTCAACTATCTGTGATCATAAAGTTTCCCATGATTCATTAATAGGAAAAGTTCAAAGTTTTGAAAAAGATTGTTTCAAAAAGTGATTTATGACTATCTATTGTACATAATTGGGTAAATGGTCTAAGTCATGTCCGGTTTTGGTCATTTTCTGCAATGAACAGAATGAGGAGTAAGTGGCTTAGTGACCATTCAATTTATGTTTCATTAGATTGGTTGTATAATCAGTGTATTCAGACATCTTTGAAAAACTTGTGTTATAGAAAACTTATCTCAATTTCTAAATCAAAAAGGCATATCATTGTGTCAGAAAGTGGTACTCTTTCACTAAAAGTTTTTAAGAATATAAATTTATACTCTTGGATTTATTAAAATGGTTGTCACAAACTTGTGTTTTTGCGAAATTGGTATTTTCAAAATCAAAGTATATTTTTATTATTCTTGAAAGAGTATCATTTCACAAATGCTTTTTGGTGAGGAAATTTAAAATAGAAAGAGAGATAAAATCCATATGCGAAAAAACAAATCAAAGTATGCTCGAAAAAGAAATGCCAGCGCCTACAAAATAAGATTAAAAGAAAAAGATGAATAAAGCGTATGGCATGTGCCCGAAAAAGCAAGAATTGGCACATGAGAAAGAAAATGATCAAAATATGCTCAAAAAGAATTGCCAGAGCATATAAAAACAAACAATGTGGAAAGAGACAAAAATGTTATATAAATGTGTATTACATAAACTTTATCTTATTTCACTAATCACTTTATGTCATTATACAGTATTCCACATGACTCAACAAGTAATTCCAGCTGCTCAACTTGTTCTAAGATTTCATACGATTGGGAGATACAACAACTACATTGTGTTGTAGAGTATTTCATGCTCTCCTGAATGCAAGATCGTTAGGCAAATTCTACTTGATCATCCACTCAGTTATGCTTTAACTACCACTGCTGATGTCCCTGTTGTGTACTTACAACAATTCTAGAGGACGGTTCACAAAGTACCTGGTCCTAAAGACACGATCAAGTTTATGTTGAATACTCAAGAGTTTATTTACACAGTGGGTATGTTTTGAGATATTCTTCATTTGCTTGTGGAAACTCCTGAAAATCCATTTGTCGCACCAGTCAAATTTTGAAACTATTGAAGCTTTCATGAACATGGTTGGCTATCAAGGTGTGGTTGATAAAGTAAGCGCCTTCTACACAAAGAATCTAGCTTAACCATGGCAAACAATGTTCAAGGTGTTCAACCGCTGCTTAACCACAAGAACATCTTGACATGATCAAACAAAGATCAATATTCTTCAACTGTTTCATGTTGTGATCAACCAAACAAATGTTGATTATGCTGCTCTTCTATGGTGGGATTCCATGAACAATGTGAATCAGAAGAAGGAAGCCATCTAGTATCCTTGATTCATCAAGCTTATAATTTCTTATTTGATGAAGAAACTTCCAGACATTCCTCAAAGGATTGAAGAGGATTATCATTCTATCAAGGATGATATTCCATTGGTTAGTGTGTATACTACTGGGAATGTGCTTGTACGAGAGATGCTAATTCCGGATGCGTTTCTGACTGCAGAGATCTGTGCCACTGATGACTTTAAGGAGTATGAGACGGTGTTTATGAATGTAGATGTTCCAATGAATCAACTATAACCGGTTGTTTCTACCCAAGGAACGCATAGGTCTACACCTAGAGTCCATAGGACACCTACCCTTACTGCTAGTCCTCAGGGGAAGAAGAGGAAGCAGAGTGATGGAGAATCAAGTTCACCACATAAATCATTAAAGATAACCATTAGACAATAAAAAGTAGTTGAAGGAAACAAAGATGATGATGATGACTCTGGGGATAGGTTAGAGCCCAAGAGTCATAAGGATAAACCAGAATATGTTGATGATGATGATGACAAAGGTGCAGAGAAGGTAGATGGGGAGGAATGAGGTGAAATGTGTAGTTTGGAGACTAGGACTAAGAAGATGCACACACCAATTCCTACACCACCTAGATCCCCTAGGACAATCTTATCTTTAGATAAGAATATTACTCAAGAATTGACAGAAACTGTACCACTCCCTACCACAACTACATATAACACTCCACACTCCAAATGACAAATTTCCAGTAAGTACAATCATCTTCCAGGTGCACTTCGCAGGATGTGTAGACGTCAAGGGTATATGATCCAGAACATGGAACAGAAGTGCGTAACAACTAAGCAGTTCTGGAAGACTCACAAGCAAGTTAATCAAGTTCTTCATGAGGGTGTATCACAACTCGCTAAAAAAGCTATAGAAGATTTGATTGAAAACAACTTGAAACCATGCATTGATACAACGATATATGAAGATCGTGATGCTTTTCGTTTAGAAGTACTAGATCTTGTTTCTCAAGAGTTTAATGCACAAGCACCAAATATTATAGAAGAACTTTTCAAGAATTATGTACAAAGCAATGTTATTCAAGTTTATCCTACCACAACCACTTCAACCGAAACACCTTCATCAGCTGATCTTCAACAACAACTGTATTTCAAGATGAAAAGAAGTCTTCAAGATCAAGCTAATGATCCAGCATTGTGGGAGGTACTGAAATGTAAATTTGAAAAGTCTTCCACCTCTAATACTTCTTGTAGGGATGTTGATATTCACTCAC
>BQNB010000203.1:1043-151847 GCA_026074375.1 Tanacetum coccineum
GACACGGAATGGAACACGGACTAGAATTGAGACAAAAGAAAGAGATGCGTACTTAATATGATTTATGGAATGTGTTCCATCATTCCTAAACCAAGACGTAGATAGTTAAACGATTCACGTTTAAGGGGTTTAGTGAGAATGTCGGCAATGTTGTCGACGGACGGTACTTTTTCGATAGATATATGTCCTTTTTGAACATTATCACAGAGAAAGTGGTGACGAATTTCGATGTGTTTAGTACGAGAGTGTTACACTGGGTTTTTGATAAGGTCAATCGTACCTTTATTGTCGCACATGATGGGAACGTCGTCGAGTCGTACGTCGTAGTCGATGAGAGCTTGTTTCATCCATAGTGCTTGTTGACATGCCTTTCCGGCGCTTACGTATTCCGCTTCGGTAGTAGATATAGCAAGAGAGGTTTATTTCTTCGAGAACCAAGATGTCAAAAAACATCCCACGAACGTACAAATACCGCTAGTGCTCTTTCGGTCTACATAATCCCTCGCATGATCAGAGTCGGCATATACTACGGTTTCTAGGTCGGTCCCCTTAGGATACCATAATCCTAAGTGCGTAGTGCCTTTAATGTATCGAAAGATACGTTTAACCGCTTCTAGGTGAGAGGTTTTGGGAGCCTCTTGGAAGCGGGCACAAAGGCAGACACTAAACATGATATCGGGCCTACTTGCCATTAGGTATAGTAAACTACCTATCATGCCTCGATACTTGGTACTATCTACCGACTCACACTCTTCGTCTTTCGTGAGTTTGGTATCGGAGGACATGGGGGTTTTCATTGGTTTAGATTCTTCTAAGCCAAATTTCTTAAGCATTTCTTTAATATATTTAGATTGATTAAAGAAAATACCATCTTCCATTTGTTTTATTTGTAATCCAAGGAAGAAGTTAAGTTCACCCATCATGCTCATTTCGAACTCGTCATGCATGATTTTGGCAAAATCATCACACATGTCTTGACAAGTCGAACCAAATATAATGTCGTCGACATATATTTGAACAATGATGAGATTTGAACTTTTCTTCTTAGTAAAAAGAGTGTTATCTACCATTCCGTTTATATCTACCATTTCCCAATTTTTAATCATGTTTAAAAAGGAAAGAATTTATCTTTCATACCAAGATTTGTTGTGCTTGTTTAAGACCATATAAAGCTTTTCTTAATTTATAAACAATGAAACGTTTCTCGTATCATTGAATCTTGGAGGTTGTGTCACCACCACCATGTTTACACGTATACCTCCTCATTGATAAAACCGTTCAGGAATGCACATTTTACATCCATTTGGAATAGTTTAAAGTCTAAGGCGCAAGCATAAGCTAATAATATCCTAATAGATTCAAATCTAGCAACCGGGGTATAAGTTTCATCAAAGTCGATGCCCTCTTGTTGGTTGTAGCCTTGAGCAACTAACCTAGCCTTATTTCGAGAAACAACACCGTTCTCGTCTAACTTGTTTCTAAACACCCACTTAGTTCCTATAATTGTCATATCTTAAGGTGTGGAATATCTCCCCAAAAGTTCTTAGCAATGAATTGATTTAATTCCTTCTTTGGCATAGCGACTATCCAACTTTCTCTCCTAAAGCTTCGTTTACATTCTTGGGTACTATAGATAATAAAAACAAAGATAGTTACTTTGGTTTTTGGGCTTGTACCTAAGGGTTTCTTTGATATAAGGGTTCCCCTATGACATTTTCCAAGGAATGGTTCCTAGATATCCTAATAATGACTATTTCCGTCAACTCTATTGTTTTCATCCTTAACAACATTTCTAGGTTTTTTCTTTCGGTTTCCCATATTAGCTTCTTCCTTATCTAAGTCACCATCCCACTAAGGGTGATGTCCTTAGATGGTGGAAGTAGTTTTTCATCAAATGTCACGTTGAGTGATTCTTCTGAATTTTCCTAGTTGTGTTTATTAAGGAGATGTAAGAGTCTCTATTTTTGAGTAACCTAGAAAGACACCTTCGTATATTGACTTTAGGGTCAAACTTGGTAAGGTATCATTGGTGTTTTAAAATGAAACGACTCGCAATCCAAACACTCTAAAATAGTCAAGAGTAGGTTTCCTACCTCTCAAGAGTTCATAAGGTGTTTTTCCTATGATGACTCTAATTAGGATTCGGTTGATAATGTATGTTGAAGTATCTATGACGTTACACAAAAACTTTTGTGGCAACGATTGCTCGTTCAACATGGTTCTACTCATTTCTTGAAGTGTCCTATTTTTCCTTTCAACCACGCCATTTGATTGAGGAGTGCGTGGAGCCGAGAAGTTATGAGTAATACCATTAGCATTCCAAAACTCTCCAAATTGCACTTCATTATCAAATTCTCTATCGTGGTTGGTTCTTATTGACACTATTGTACATCCTAATTGGTTTTGGATTTTCTTACTAAATATTTCATTTTATCCTTAATTAATCTAGTCCAAGTATACCTATAGTAGTCATCTACTATGACTAAGGTGTAGCGGTTTCCTCCGTAACTCCGTACGGCGGATGGATCGAAAAGATCCATGTGGAGAAGTTCTAAGCATCTAGTCGTTGAGACTATGTTCTTAACTTTATGACTAACGTAGGCTTGTTTTCCAATTTTGCAAGCATCACAAAAATGTTGATCAAACTTAAGCTTAGGTAAGTTTCTAACTAGTTCTTTAGGTGCTAACGATTGAATGAGACGCATATTAGCGTGACCTAATCTCCTATGCCACAATGTGGAGTTTTCATCAATCATGTTCAGAGAAAGTTACTCTATACTTATTATCACATATTTGTCCTACACTTAGCAAGTTAAATCCTAAGTTATCAACATGTTCTACATTATCTATATTGAGAGTCATTAGAAATCGTACCTTTGCCAATGATGTTACCGCGAAGATTGCTACCAAAAATAACAATACCCCCATTGTATGCCTCGTACGTGGAGAAGAGCTTTCGGTTACCCGTCATATGTTTAGAGCATCCACTATCTTTAATCCATTCGTCAAGTTCCAAGTTGACTCTAAGGCATATCTATTTATATAGTACGATGACTCAAACATTTGGTCCCCAATATCTCATGGGTCCAAAGTTGTTAGTGCTAAAAATCCCTTGCATTTGATGCAATTGGTTGGGATGAGGAAATGGAGAATATATTTCCCATGGCATGTAACTTTGATGTGGAAAGTTGTTCCAAGTTACGGGAAAGCCAAGAATACGTATTTTTCGACCCAATGTTCCTTTTTGGTTGCGGTGTTTTGGCACGAGGATAATTATTATTGACTCTTCTAGGAGGTGGAGTTTTTGATCTAAAATTAGGTTTCAAAAATCCAACTCTGAGTTTTGACAATAGTTTATAAAATTGTTTGACTTCATTGCCACTAGCAATAGGAACTTTGACCTTGTTTACAATTATGTGTTTTGGTCTAGGACCCAAAATAGATTTTTGAAAAGACACACTTTTCTTAGATCCAGGCGTTGCTGGTGGTAGTCCCATATTTGCTTTGGGGGCCGCCTATATTTATAGGACCTCCATCAGAGGTTACCTTTTTCTGAGCTTTCATAAATTTTATTTCCTTAGTCTACGTGAGATATGCTTAAATTAAATTAAACCCTAATCTAAATTTAAACAGCCGGAGGGTTTTTGATTACTTAGCATTTCATTAAACAATGTGGTACCCTTTTCAATCTATTACTCTAGTGATTTCTCTTTGAGTTTTTCATTCTTAATTTTAAGTGTATGACATTTTACACAATCGAGATCAACTCCCTTATTTTTTATCCAGTGTATACAATTTAGTTTTAAATTCTCTATGCTCGTTTTCTTGACTATTTCTAGTGGCTTTTAATCTTTTGTTTTTAGTGATTATCTTTAAACTCATTTTGCATAGTTTGTCATACTCATTATCTAAACCTAAATCATCTATTGACAGTTCCATCACTAAAGTAAGAGGATTCGGAACATACCTTATTTGGTGCTTGAGCTACTAGACATGCTTCGTCTTGGATCTTTTCATCATCTTCTTCACCGCTATCGCTCCAAGAACCTCCAACGAATGCTCTTTGGTTTTATTGTCTCTTGTGCTATTGACATTCTCCAATAAGATGATTGATTCTCCGCATCTATAAAAGCACTATAAAAATAAAATACTTCCATTCACTTATTCCGTTTGTCATCTGGCATCTTTAAAGGTCTTTTTGCCGTTCTAGGTTGTTCTTACGAATCTACCTCTTCTTTTGAAGAACTTTTGAAGTCTCTTACCGCCATATCGTACTCTTCATCTTCACTTTCGAAAGTCTAATATCTTCATCACTAATTCCTTCTTTAGCCATCAACTAGAGATCTCCTTTCTCCTTTAGCTTTAACTATTTCAGAATCTTTCTTGATGATCTTCTCATGGACTTTGAGGTTTCCAATGAGCTCATCAAGAGATAGTGATGTTAAGTCTTTCGACTCTTCAATCGTTGTGACCTTTGCTCTCCATTTAGGAATGTAGAGCCCTAAGAAACTTCCTTACATAGTTCTTACTACTACTCAGAATAACCTTCATCAAGATCTTTTAAGACTAGTGATAATAGTATTAAATCATACAAAATCACTATCTCTATGATTCGTCTTTGGAAATGACAATTATTCATATGTTGAACCAAAAGAGTCGATCTTATTATCTTTAACAGTGGTTATTACCTTGTATGGGTGATTAAAAAAGTTTTCCAAATGCTTTTGCCGTATTACACATAAAAAATCTTTCATATTCTTTTCTGGCAAAGCATTGTAAATAACTCATTTTTTGCCTTCAGTTTATTTTTCCACAAGCCTTCTTTAAGATATTGGTTTATTCTTCAAAGGGAACATCATCATCTAAGTTTGGTTTTTTGGATTTTGAATAAGGGTTGAAAATCAACCATCGGTAATAACATGCCAAAGATCTAGAATCTTTTATTTAACAATGTCCTAGAAATCTATTTTTTTCCAATAAATGAAACAATCGCTTCCAAAAAGTGGTGTGGTCTTTGCATAGATCGCCCTCTAGATATTTGCGGAATCCATAAGATCGATCCAAGCTTTAAAATACAATATATTATAAAAAATCTTGAGATGACCTAGCTTCCTGATATCATTTGTGAAACTAGAGGGGGGGGGGGGCCATTGAAAAGTTTACCAAGGTTCTCATTTTTGTTTAAAAGTTTTTCTTTAAAAAAAAATTAGATTCAGTTATCGTTTAATCCAAATTCTTAATATGAACAAGTAATAACTATCTAAACTAAAACTAGATAACAACAATAATAATGTAAAGAGATAAGGAAAGAAACAACCAAACCAAGACACCAAGATTTTATAGTGGTTCGGCTACGAAGCACCTGTTCGCCCTACTTCACTCCCTGAGTATCCGACTCAAGATTTCACTATGTCAACAAGCTCCCTTTAGGCGGAGAAAACCGTTTACACGTCGCTTACGTTATTTTCCGACACTAAGCTAGATGTCGAGTCCTAATATTAGCTAGAACCAATCTACCACTTCACAAGATATACACACTCACAAGATCTACACTATCGGATCTACACAATATCCGAATCACACAAATATACAAGATAAATACAATGGAGGTTTGGAACTTAAAAGAAGAGGGATAGATCACTAATCAACACTTTGTTTCTTGATGAATACAAGTGTTCTTACTCTCAACTTTTATAGAGAGTGAGAGAAGAGATGAAGAAGATAATTAGATCACTTGAAACAAGATTTAAATATGTTAGTGATCAAGAGTTTTAGTGAGAGAAAGAAGTTTTAGAGAGAGAGAGAAGACTGAAAAATTTCATGCAAAGAAGAATATTTTTCTGCTGGGAATGGATCAGTATTTATAGACAGGAAATCCACACGTCATAACTGTGGGCGGTCCCCCGGTCCCCCTAGATATATAGTGGAGGCCAGCCAGACCATAAGGGGGCCGCCCATAGGACTCCGCTAGATGTTTTTGTCTTTTTGTGTGAAAGTTGTAACCTGTTAATAGAATCTGTCATTTTGGGGGGAAAATTTTGAATTCAAATTTTAAGTTTTAATAAAACTTTTCTTTGTAATTACAAAATATTTTTGTAAATATATTTTTAATAGAAAAAAAAAAATACTTTTGTAGAGTTAAAAGTGAGGATTAAGAGAAAAATATTTTCTTGATCACTAATCATGCTTAATGATTTTGTTTGTCCATACCTTAAGTGATCACTAATCTTAGAAATAGAATTTTACATTTAATAATTTGTAAACGTTTATTTTTATCATAAACGTTTTTACATTTTGTTATTATCAAAACAATGAGAGGTCGAAAAATATAAATAACGTTTTTAGACATTATTTGTATTAACAACCACAATACGACATATAAGCTGATTTATTATAATTTTTTTATCAGCTATAATAAACACTTGCTTGCATGCTTTTTATTCTTCTTTTTTTATGCAAGACAAGGATACAATGAAACAGAAATTACAGACACATATATAGATGAGTATCTCCCCACTTGAGATCAACTGTCTTCAAAACCCGACTTTCTTCAAATACCTTCTATCCTAACCCGCGACTTTTACCAGTGAAACCAAAATAAACCAGCAACTCCCCGATCATGGACTAAAGAAACTACGAGGTAGGCTAGGCAAAAGGTGTAACGAAAGAACATATATTTGGGTTTAACAAAATTAAAGGAAAGGCTCAGCAGGTTGTACTAGGGGTATCTTGCACTAAAGATGAGTGCAACAAGGGGTTTAACTAGGGTATTGACTAATTAGTATGAGAAGTCAATATACACAAAACATATATAGGCTACTTGGGGTTAATCCTCAAATTTGCCTTTTATCACAGCTACACTGATTACACTAGGTGCAATGCTTATTTTGGTGGTCTCGAAAAGATATACCCAGGCCAAGTTCTAAAGTCAACACAGCCATCGCACACAAATTATATGATTTTAGGTAAAAAGGGGAAAACAGAAAGGCTTATCCTCACACAAATGAATTATAAGGTAGGTGTGCTCGGTAAAGTTTTAACTAGTTAAGTATTGAAAAATATGTCAAAATTTAGTAATGAAAACATTTTAGAAAAAACAGAAAAATAAAGCAAGAAACGGGTGTTTATTTCTAATCCCTTCCCCCCACTTGATTCAAACATAAGTATATAAAATTAAAATAGGAAGGGTTAGAATTGGAACGCATTACTCCCCTAGATTTGCTCCGTATGATGAAGAGATAACATGCTCTAAGCCATGCTCCAAGTCTGCTTCTTCGAGCAACATCCACCATCATAGGCAACTCATCATCCTATGAAGCATCCGACTAGACCAGTTCGGGAAGCTTCCTTTCAGCTTGATTATCATCCTATCACCCATCTTGTGTATTACTTGTATAGCTACAAGAAAGACTAATACCAAAAGCATAAACCATGATAAAAAGTACCATAGCACAAAATATACAAAACTGTACAAAATAAAAACCCTAACTCACTTGCGTACAGCATCACGAGTGGCATTAGCGTATCAACAAGCCTTCTAAACACTTGTGTGCCAAGTGGACCAAGTGATAGTCACCATGAGGGTTCCAAAGAACATACCCGTACAAAGTTCCATATACCACTATATACAGTTTCATAAAATTTTAAACAATTTAATGATTTTCAGGATGGGATTACGACATAACCCATGAGACGTGTTACACCGTATTATGTGGTTGCCAATTTTTGAAAATTTATTAGATCTAATTACGGTGTAACCTTAGGAAGAAATACGCCATAACAACTTTGATTACGCCGTAACTGCATGAGTTAAACTGTAACAACATTGATTACGCCATAACTATGAGAGTTACGCCATAACCTGTTGCATATCAGCAAATAATATACCACATAAACCGAGTTCAGGAGACCTCGAATTCCATCCCTTGTAGCGAGAACTTGAAAAAACAAGTAAGAAACATACAAAACCAACTACATACCAAAAAGAAATGAACTAAACTAAAATAAAGGTTCGGTTGTCTCCCAAAAAAAAGAAAAAAAGAAAAAAAAAAAAAAAAAAAAAAAAAAAAAAAAAAAAAAATAAAAAAAAAAAATAAAAAAAAAAAAACCGAAAAGCACTTTTCTTTTAAAAAGAATCTTTAAGTTAGACTCAAGCCTCCCTCATAGGCTTACTTGGACATCTTCACACATGTCCAATCTTCTTGTCATCTCCTCAACCTGTTCATAATGCTCATCCTGCATACTACCAAACCTTATGCATTAAATGTGTAATAAAACTAAGTAAAAAGAGGAGCACACATTGATGGCAAATACTTGACTCAGGAGTAATACCACTCGAATAGAAACATCATGGTTGGAAGGCTCAATATTAAGACTCAGGCGGTATTAGAAAATATTTTTAAGGTTCAAGCAATGCCCAAACTATTTTTGGTGTTCCAAACTTGGTTACCAGATTATGTCATAACAAGCGATATCAAGTTACAACATAACCAAGCCTGAAACGCATTTTTTATTTTATTTTATTTCACACGAACAAGCTCACAAGCATACAGAAATAAGAGAGGAATAGAGGATCAAAAACTTACAAACATACAAACACAACCTATATTTCAATTAAACAATCAAAAACTATAACAACCGTTCCCCGACAGCGGCACCAAACACTTGATGCGTAATTTCTTTTAATAAAAACTACGTCAGGTTTTACATTTATAAAACCCTAACTACCTCGACTATTCCTATGCACTAAAGAGCAGTGTACCCTATCGTGTATAGTGTAGTGATTGGTAAGTAATGGTGTCGACCCAAAGAACGATTTGTGACTCTAATTGTCTAACTAGTTTTATTATTCTACCTAAGAAAGCAGGAAAGAAAGCGTGTTTGAGTTTTGAAATTACTGAAAGATTATTTGTTGGCAAGCCTTGTTGTCAAAAACGGAAATAGTATAGTGGCAGACAACTAAGAAGGATGAACGCGTTTAATTATGATCTTATATGCAATGTCTAATCGCAACCTTATATGGGGTCTAAAATCATTAGGTCCAACTTTGTATTTGAAACCTAACCTATGTCTACTGAGTGGAATAGACTCGCATGGAGAATTAACCTATTCTAAGTCTACATCAAATAAATTTCCATTTGACTTAAGAGATACACTTTACACAAACATGTGGTTTTCTTATTAAGCTCCACTCCATTACCAGGAATTAAATGCTTAAAGAGTGCTCACATCTATGGGTAAAGGGTCGAACAAGCTACAGTATGGTTACACCCTGCAGTCAATCGTGCGCAAAGGTTAAGATCACTTAAACCCTACTGCACACTCAACCTCATAATAATAGTTAGACAGGAATGCAAGGATTTCAAAGCGCACTACATAAATTAATAAAGGCGCAACAAGACGATAAGGATCATATAATAATAATCAAAAAGATAATTAAATAATTAAACGCCAAGAACAAAAAATAAAGCACAACAAATTAAAATAATATCAGCGATTATATTGCTAGATACAATAAGTCAAAATAATAGAATTAAATTGACCATAAAAAGTTGAAGTATAATTACAAGCTGTGCTAAATTAGTGCTCTTGATCCCCTAGTCGAACTCCATGGCAAATCCCAAAAGGTTTGACAACAAAAAGTTGAAGTATAATTACAAGTTTTGTTAGAATAGTATAAAAATTGATTTACCAAAGGCGTGTAACACTTCGAATCAGTTACGCCGTAACCCTTAGTCAGCATAAATATTTCTTCAACAATTTAACACCGTAACTCTTCGTCAACATAAATGTTATTGAAATAATAATTAATTATTGCGTAACCCCTGTCGTCCAGTTACGCCGTAACTTCATTCATAATGCGGATTTTGACGTATTTTCATCATTTTGCCGTTTTTCCGCACCTTTTCCATTCCAATGCCTTTAATTACCTGAATTCATAATATAAATGAATTAAGTATCGAATTCATATAAAAGTGATATTAAGCAAGGCAATAAACGCGAGAATTTGATATATAAAATTATAAATTATTTTATGTTATCAGCATGCTGACCACCGCCTACGCTCAACAAGTCCTTCCATGATAGTATCCAACTGAGATAAACATGCTAAACGGTCAACACTAATGTTGGTGAGTTCATAGGTTTATGTTAAAACATTAAGTATGGACACAAGTTTAGTTTTGCACGACTATTGTAACTGTAGGATATCAAATCACATAAACCAAGTGAGAAATAAAGAGAAAATCTAGAGAGAGAAAGATGAGTGGTTGATCACTTAGAGAGATAAAGAAACATGTAACATTAGATTATCCCCCCTCTTCATGGGAATAAGAGGGGTATGTATACAAGAATGGGGTGTGGTCAACATAAGGTCTCCTTACGTTGACCCGGTTAGCTAACTTTTACACACTGATTGACTACGAGCCATGATATTACAATATTGGAAGTGACTAAGTCTTTTTTCGATTTTTAACAATCTCCCCCTAAGGGAGGTCACTTCATTTTACAAAAACTTAAGCCTAAATTTATATGAATATCTTCAATCTTGCTTGTAGTCTTGAACTTTGTCTTTATCTTGTGATATATGTAGTGATCTTTAGACTTTAGGCTTGAGCTTGTTCCTTTAGCTTGACTTGCATGTGATCTTGATCTTCTTGAGATCATCAGCCAAACATAATCTCTTAATCATCTTGAGATTTTTTGCCTTCTTGTGATCTTGTGACCTTTGGACCAACATGCTCATACCTTTCTTTATCTTAAAAGTTTGTATACTCGTCTTTCTTGAAATTCTTTAACTATAACACTTCGTGACTTCAAGGAAGACGTGCAGTATCAGAATACCAGAAGTCTTTTGAAACATGTACTTGAGCTTTCATAATGTCTTTACATATGTTGGTCGATTGTTGATCCCACTTGAATAGATCTTGCTTAGCTTGTAAAAGGCTTAGTTGTATTGAATAAATCCAAGACAACTATGGTAGAAACTTTGATTCAATATATCAAAGACTATGCAGAATCTAGTCAATGATACTAAGAAGAATTCTTTATAAAACAGTAACACAAAATCAATAACAAGACAGATTACCAAACTTTCAGCCTCAATATAGAACGAACACACTTAATAGTGTTAGGGTTTACAAATCCTTGAAGCTATGAATATCAAAGATGTATGTAACATTATGCCCTAGGTCCTCCTTTTATACACCAAGGATTCCTACAAGGCTTACAATACTTTCCTAACTTATCATGATCTTTTCTATAAACGAACGTAATCTCTTAAACAAATAAGTTATACATATCTTCTTTACAAATAACTAATAATTATCTTCGTAACTATTCTTGTTCTCCAATCAATCTTTATCTCTTGTCTGATAAGTCTTTGATCTCATGTCTGTCAGCATAATCCTTCCAGCAGTAGTAATCACTCAGCAGTTGTAACTGAACACAAGCAGCATTAACTACTTAGAAGTTTACTTTAGCAGTACTAACATACACTAGCAGTACTAACTTTTGTACTAACAGTAGTAACTATTTAGTATATTTTTAGTCTTTATCTCTGAGCAGTCTTAACTTCTACTAGCAGCAGTAACTTTACACTAACATTACTAATATATACTAACAGTAGTAACTAGCAGTAGTAACTTTTATACTACCAGTACTAACTACTTAGCATAATTTTCATTAGTATTACCAGCATCACTAAGTTATGCTTGACAGCACTAATATATACCTGAGCATCAGTAATTCTAAGAATCATCTTGAAGTCTTTTAATCCCAACAATCCTCCCTTAAACTTGATGTTCATCATCTGAATCTTTAGGTTTCTTCATTAAAAGTCTTCACCATCCCCAGGAGGATGCATTCAAACACTTCATTGACCCTTTTCCTGCTTTGTCATGAGCTTGAGTAGTTTATAACACATCTCATTCCAACGGTCAGCTTGAAGCTTTTTGTTTAGCATGTTTGTGATTGTTATTGGTGTAAGGGGATATCTTTTCTCAACCAACATAAAGATATTGTAAGAATTTTTAAACCTCACAATGTGCACATCCACAGGTATCAACAGCTTCTAAATAGTCACTTCGTTCCTTGTAGACTCCTCATACTTTACCTTTTAATGTCATGTTCAAGACATTATCTTATCAGAGCACCCCATAAACACTCATTCATAATCCTCTCTCTGGCCTTGTAATTCCCTATTGTTAGCTTTAACCACTTCCAAAGGGTCCTCCCAAGTATCTCTATCAATATTCTGAAGCATCTTAATCATTGATAAGTATCTTTTTGAACTTCCATCAGCTCTTATCAATTGAAAGTATCCAAACTTTCCTTCTTTAACAATCTTGTATTTAACAATCATTGGAGGTTTGGTGGCTAGAGGTATAGCATCAATTGATACCTCATCATCTTTAACTATCTCAATATGCCTTTTCATCTCTGCCTCCTCTTGATCATCATCTTTTTTAGCTTCTACATGATCATTATCTTTATCAGCTTCTACATGCTCATCTATCTTTTGCTTCTTTGATTTATCAGATTCAAGCTATCTTCTGCTCTTTTAGAACTTCCTTTAGTTCTTGTCACACTGCTTTTCACCACCTCTGAATCCATAGGAACAAATGAATTTACCTATTTGTATGTTTTGTCAAAGAGCTTCTGAATTTCTTCATAACTCCTTCCTTTCAGTTGATTGTGCTTGTATCCACCCATATTCTTTAGGTATGTACACATTATATTCCTTATCTGAGTTTTGGTAGGTGGTTTACTTCTTTGCTCTACTGCTCTCTGTGCTGCAAAGAACTTTTTCCTTTCATCTATCATCTCCAGTAACATTCTTGACTTTTCTTTAATGGAGAATTATTCTTGTTCTTCAGCTTAAAGTCTTGCAGCTAATTGCTCATCAGCCTCAATCATAGCTTGAATGTTATCCAGTTCTTTAATAATTGATGCTCTGCTAGCTTCTTCTTGTGTAACTCTTTCTTTTTGCATTCTTCCAACATCTAGCTTGTTCTCCATCAATCTGAGTGCCAAATCTTTCATCAAGTGTAATTTAATCTTTTCATCTTTGATGGCTTTTCAGGCTCAATCATTTTTGCCTTGCCTTTGTCTTTTGCTTGTGAAAGTTGTGATGCTTGTGAAGAAGAAACTATTAGTGTAAATGCAGGTGCTTGCTCCTCTTGATCGATGAAAGACCAAGTCCTTTTGCCTTTAGTCCTTGTGCTGGCACTAGCAGATAGTAATTTGTTGTGGCAGCAGTTAGATACGACCTTTGATTTAGCTGCTTTGATCTCTATCAAGGTCTGAGCCAAAGTCAACTCATCAACAGTTGTTGTAGCACTAGCAGTAGTAACTACTTCACCAGCAGTAGTAACTGGATCAGCAACACTAATTGGAAATGAGCTTGTAGTCTTAGCAGCATTAACTATAAGCTCTTCAAACACCTCATCACCATTAAGAACATCAGTATCAAACATCAAGTCTTCATCATTTCTTTCTTGAGTCTCATCAATCAGGGTCACCTCTTCATCAGCATCAAGATCAGCTATTTTCCTCCCATGTTTAGATGCATCCTCCTAATCACCTAAACTAACATCATTAGAGGATTCTACCTTGCTAGATGAACCAACCTTCCTTTCATTAATCAAGACTTCATAATTAACCTCCCCTCAATTAGTACTTCAGAGGTTAAGCATTCCAATACTTACAATCAGATATTGAAATCTGCTAACATCAAATGCCTTTATGAGTAAATCAGCAACATTGCGATCAGTGTGAATCTTGATCACTTGAATTAATCTCTTATCATATGAATCGCTGATGAAGTGATGTCTAATCTTAATGTGCTTAGTCATTGAGTGAAACACTGGATTCTTAACAATGTAGATGGTGCTTTCATTGTCAATGAAAATCTTGGTGTTCATGAAATTGTATCCATAATCCAACATTTGATTCTGAATCCATAACACCTGTCCACAACAACTAGATGCAGCTACATATTCTGCTTCAGTAGTAGAGTTGGCAACTATAGTTTGCTTCTTACATTGCCATGAGATCAATATCCTCCTAAGAAATTGACAACCTCCTGTTGTAAATTTCCTATCTAAACTTGCACCAGCATAGTCACTGTCAGTATAAGCTTCCAAGTCAAATGGTGAGTCCTTAGGATACCAAAGGCCCAATTTAGGTTGACCTTTCAAGTATCTAAAGATTCTCTTCACAGCATGGAGATGTAAAACTTTAGGTGTGACTTGAAATCTTGCACTAGCACATACAACAAACATTATATCAGGCCTTAAAGTTATTAGGTACATCAATGATCCAATCATTGATCTATATAAGTGAACATCAACATCTTTAGGTTCTGCATTTTTTAGCAATGGCTATGAAGTTTCCATAGGTGTACTTGCTGTCTTCACAGTTGAAAACCCAAACTTCTTCAAGATTTCATCCACATACTTGTCTTGATTGATGGAAATTCCATCTTCTTTTTGTGTTACCTGTAGTCCTAAGAAGAAAGTAAGCTCACCCATAGAGCTCATCTGGAACTTTTTATGCATTAATTTCTCAAACTCAGTGCATAAACTCTTCTTAGTAGATCCAAAAATGATATCATCTCCATATACTTGAACTAGTAGAATATCACCTTTGACTCTTTTAATGAACAAAGTCTTATCTATCTGGCCTCTCTGAAATCCATTGTCCAATAAATAAGTAGATAGAGTCTCATACCAAGCTCTAGGAGCTTGATGTAGACCATATAATGCCTTTTCTACCTTATAAACTTTGTCAGGAAACTCTGGATCTTCAAACCCTGAAGGTTGACAAACATAAACTTCCTCTTCAATCTTGCCATATAGAAATGCACTCTGTACATCCATCTGATACACAACAAAGTCTTTAAATGAGGCATAGGCTAAGAATAACCTAATCGCTTTAATTCTAGCAACTAGAGCAAAAACCTCATCATAATCAATTCCCTCTTCTTGAGTGTATCCATGAGAAACCAACCTAGCCTTGTTCCTGATTACAATGCCTCTTTTATCTTTCTTGTTCATGTACACCCTTTTAGTACCAATAGCTCTTTTACCATATGGTAAATCCATCAAAGTCCAAACCTATTGTAATTTGAACTGCTGAAGCTCTTTTTGCATAGCTTCTATCCAGCTTAGATCTTGTAATGCTTGAATTACCTTTTTGGGCTCTACTTGTGATAAGAAACATGCAAACAAACAATTCTAAAAATCTTTATGGTTGATCCTCTGTTGCACTGAACTAAACATACCATGGTCAGTCATACTCTTTGTCATTCTTCTGGTTTAAGGTGCTGAATGTATATCTCTAATGATTTGTTCAAGTGGATGATCCTTATAAATTCTTGTAGTTGGAATAGGACTGACAGGCACAGTTGTAGCCAAATTGTTCATGTCAGCCTCTGCACCAACTTCTTCATCATTATCAGAATAGACAATCTCTTCCAAATTAGGCATATTTGGATCATCAATACATCCATAGACTATATTCTCATCACCAGCATTATCTTCTATGTTAGCAGTATTAGCAGTTAGACTAACAGTATTAATGTTGTTAGTGCTGTTGACATTTGCATCCTGCTCTTGATTAACTCTTGGCTCCTTTGTATTTGACACCTCACTATCTTCATTCTCTGGATATTTAGCATCCTTCTTTTCCTCCTCCCCTAATGGTTTGAATCTAGCATCAGGAGAATCCTTTGAACCTTTAGAGAGTTATGGATCAAATGTCAACAATGGTAGCAGTATATACTCTTGATCAGGTACTATCCTCTTCCTAGCTTAACCTGCATCAATGTTTTCTTTGGTACCTGCATTACCATTAGTTTGATTCCCTGCAACAACTGGCTCATAATTCATAGATTTTGTTAGAGTATCTATATCAAAAAGCCAATTAGGTCAACTTCCTGCAATATTAGGTGTTTCTTTACTAAACTTGACATGCAGGTTCTCTTCTACTATCCTAGTTCTACTGTTAAATACCCTGAATGCTTTACTATTGGTAGAGTATCCTACAAAGAACCCTTCATCAGCCAACTAACCTAGGTGATCTAATGTATTAAGAATAGTACAAGACACCCAAATGGTCTCATGAAGCTTAAGGCAGGTTTTCTTCCTAGAAAAAGTTCATAAGGGGTCTTGTTGTGAGGTTTGATAACTAACACCCTATTTTGAACATAACAAGCAGTATTAACTGCTTCAATCCAAAAAGTTGTTGGCAATTTTGAATAAGCTAGCATAGTCCTAGCAGCCTTTATTAGTGTTCTATTTTTCCTTTCTGCTACTTAACATTTTAGTTTGATAGAGTCCTAGCAACACTAAAATCCTCCTAATACCCTTCATTTCCTCGAACTGATTTCATGACCTTTATCTTGAATTCAATCTCACCATTGTCACATCTAATTACTTTCAACCTTAAGGTCCTATTAGATTTTCTATGCAGTTATGAATGTTTTAAAGATTCACTAGTTTCAATCCTTAGTGGCTAAAAAGGGGGAAAACCCAGCTAAACCCTTACTATATCCCATCGTGGACAACTAGCAGTACATCTTATCATTAGACACTTTACAAAGTTGGCCCAAACAAATCTATAATGCAGGACATTTGTAGCTTGAATGAGCTTAACCGTCTTGGTTCCTTACAAGAGGCCTAAAGGTTGCTTTTCCTTTTTAACAAAAGCAACACATGTATGATTATTTCAAAAATCTTTAAAGGTAAACCTCTTACAAGATTTCCCCTTACCAGTTTGTTCATAGTTTTGAAATTTATAATGCCAAGCTGTTTATTGCCAAAAGATTAGATTCATCTAATGTAACCTTTGCAAAGAGACAAGTTAGACCTCCTGAAGGGACAATATTCTTTAAATCAACACTGTACATGTTATCTTTTCTAGGAACTCTAAGCAAGACATGATTTTCATCAAGTAGCTTAAAGTCAGAAGACAAAACAACACATTCAGTGTTTGTAAAAAGAACATTGTTTTTCTTGTCACACATTTATGAGACACTGAAAAGGTTAAACTTAAGCTCCTTAACAAATTACATATCTTTAAAATCCAATTTACTTGTACTGATTTTACCTTTACCAATGATTTTACCTCCTTTGGGATCTCATCCAAAGGCAACAAATCCACCATCAATTTCTTCATAATCTGAGAGGTAGGACT
Organism: Tanacetum coccineum; assembly: GCA_026074375.1. NCBI lineage: Eukaryota > Viridiplantae > Streptophyta > Magnoliopsida > Asterales > Asteraceae > Tanacetum > Tanacetum coccineum. The sequence goes on from BQNB010000203.1 coordinate 18,240, forward strand.
TGTTTCCTGTTATGTGTCTAGAGCATCCACTGTCAATTACTCCTTTTTCCTGCAATTCTAATTGTGGATTGCCCTGCACAAAAATAAATAACCAGCTCTCTTGGGACCAAGCCATTAACAGACTTAGATCTCCTTGTGCATACAAGATAGTCCCAAATCTTTAAAGTTAATTGATGCACCATTGTGTCTGGAGACATGGTCTAAAACCTTTTGCTTTGGTCTCCAAACCCTAACAGTGATGAGGCATTAAACAGCATAGCCGTCATCACTTACTACTCTGCTCTTTGAGGCCTCAACAATAGTAACATTTCCCTTAACAAATTAAACCATTTCATTGATAATTTATTGTTCATATTTGATGTAAACTTGTTATAATGGACTTATAACATGTGAATGTACCTATTAAAAACATTTGAATTACAAGGCCTATGCAAAGTTCCCTTTGGTTTGGGTAAACAGTATTAATTGGTCTGGCAAGTAATAACTGAATTACTAGCTAAAGCTTTTGAAGAGTTTTGCCCAACATTATTAATTGTTTTAAGGCCAGATTTCATTAAGACTACTTTTGAAACAAAACTCCTTATTGGATGAAGGGTGAGTCAATTCTTTAAGAATTATTGGTGACTTCACCCTTCTAACATTATACCATAGAGTATTTTCACCGATTTTCTTTTTTCAATAAATCACAATCTTTGATCAAATGATAAAACTCCACATTCAAAACAAGGCTTTATTTTTAAACTCAAAATTACATCCTAACTTCTGAGTCGCTAAATTAATCTAGTTTCTCTTAATATCTCTAGGCACTTTAAAACTATTTTTCTAGGGTATTTAGTTTGCTTATTATTCTCTACCTTCTTACCAGACTCCTATGAAATTTTCAAAAGCTCATTAGATTTAACAAATTCTATTTTGGCAAACTAGGTTTTTCTCTGGTTAGACTTAATATCAGTCACATTCTCATCCTTTCAAAAAATGTATTATAAAGATATCCAGATCTTCGCAATAAGTTGATCACTAAACAGACTTCGGTTTTGACTGCACTAAAAACATATTCTCCTCATCAGCAAGTTATAAATTAGGTTTAGGGGTCCATGAAAAGTTCCTAGTGAAGGAGGTGGAACTGCAATGATACCTTACAAACTATTTTGTGCATATCATTCATCTGACTATCAACAACTTGACTACAACAATCTTTGACTATCATACCCTACACAAGTCATTGAACTATCACTTACTTGAATCTAAAAAACAGTTATGCTTATATTTTTAGATTAATTTCCCAAAAACACCTGTTTTGTGGGCTTATCATCCATTCTGACAATCAAACACTTGACATCAACCAGTTGACTATCATAACCCCACACAATCTTGAACTTATCACATACTTGAATCTTAACTAAGTTTTGCTTAGATTTTTAGATAATTTTTCCAAACATTTCTAAGATAGAGTTTTAAAATAAACTCTTTCTTTTCAGCTTTTCAAATTTCTTTCTAAAGACTCTATAGTGCATTATCTCCTTAACTTAATACAAGTTTTTAGAAATCTTTATGTCCCTCTTAAAAAACAACCTCATCATTTTATACACATCTATCTAGCCTCTACATAATTCTAGACGCTGCTTTACAATCACCTACATTAATTGAGACTTATTATAAATATTTTGTCAAGTATTATCCATAATGTTTCTTTGGAGATTTCATAAGATTTTAATCTGCATTGGGAGACAGGAGTAGATAGCCCTCCAGAATCTGCGCTTGAAGAACTTGAAGAACTGAAGAATGTATATGCTATAAGTGCAAAGTTTGTAGGTCTTTCTTTAGCCTGATCACTCCAGTCATACCCAAGTTTATCTTGAGCCACCAAAGCTTTTGTCTCTGTTGTTTCCACTGTCACATTCCTCCTTATTGGTTCTCTGTTCCTGTTCTCCCTTAGAGCCCTACAATCCCTTGTAAAATGAACCTTTTTATGACAGTTATAGCATTCCACCTTTGATAGCAAAACCTTATGGGTCTCAGAACCATTGGCATTAATCTTCCTTCCAGTTATATTTAAAAATCTTCTGGCTCTAATGGTCAACATAGCCATATGCCACTTTAGATCCATCTCTTCCAAGTTATCAGCATCAATCTGTTGTAAGTCCTCATCATTTAATTATGGACTGTTAGATTGGTTTGCAAAGAAAGAATAGATCACAACATCACTCGTACTATCAGTATTGGCAGAGTTAGAACCATAAGCTTGATTAGAACTGCCGGAGTTATTGGAAGACACAAAAGCCACATTCTGTGAATTTTGGTTTGAGCTTGATGACCCTTTAAATTTAGTTTTATAAATCTTTAGATTGTTGTATAGGTCATCCATGCTTAAGGTGTCTAAATCAGGTTTGTTTCTCCAGATCAAGGTATGAGTCTTCCATTCTGATGGGAGACTTCTTAGAAACTTTAGATTCATATCTTCTTGAGAAATAGTTACACCCAGAATCTCTAGCTGACTGATAAGCTTTTAAAGCTTATCATAGGTTTGATCAAGTCCTTCTAAGCTTTATCCATTAAAATTCTAATACTATTGCTTTAGAAGTGTCTTTTGAGTTTTCTTTGACTCCTTATTACCTCCAAACCTTTTCTCTATGGCATCCATCAGAGTCTTGGCACATTTGTAGGTATTAAACTTTAGTTGATGTTCATTTGGAAGAGCCATCAATAGTGTACCTCTTGCCTTTAACTCATTCTTCCTTGCTAACTTCTCCTTTGCAGTTGTAGGAGGATATGTTTCCTCAACACCATCAACAGTTGTAACTGAGCAGTAGTAACTCTAAGAATCATCTTGAAATCTTTTAAACCCAACACATATTCTTATTTTAAAGCACATTCACCAGTAAGAAGGGCTTTTAACCAAAAATTAGCAGCTAAAACCAATCATTTTAATGAAAAAGTTAATACTGCTAGGGTTAACAATGTAACTACTACTGGGCCAAAAGTAGTAGTTAGTGCTGCTGAGGGAAATGGGAAAAATGATGTTAAGTCCTTAGCATGCTAGATTTGGAGACCAACAGGAAATGTTATTGACCATACCTCCAAAGACAGTGGATCATACATGCTTAAAGCATTTGACTATGTTGATCTACAAGGAAGACTCAAGTTAGTAATGGCTTGAGTCCCCAAGAGAAACTAATCCTCTTATTTTGAGTGCAGGGTAATCCATAATATACTTTACAGGATCAAGGGATTTTTGACAATGGATGCTCTAGGCATATGACTAGAAACAAGTCCTTCTTTACAGATTATCAAGAAATTGATGGTAGATTTGTTACATTTGGCGAAAGTCCTAAAGGAGGTAAAATTACTAGAAAATATAAAATTAGGACTGGTAAATTAGACTTTGAAGATGTATACTTTGTAAAGGAACTTAAGTTTAACCTTTTCTCTGTCTCACAAATGTGTGACAAGAAAAATAGTGTTCTTTTCACTAAGACTGAATGTCTTGTTCTATCTCCTAACTTTAAGCTACTTGATGAAAGTCAAGTCTTGCTTAAAGTTCCCAGACATGACAACATGTACAGTTTTGATCTAAAGAATGTTGTTCCTTCAGGAGGTTTGACTTGTTTATTTGCAAAGGCTACAATAGATGAGTCTAATTTATGGCATAGGAGGCTTGGTCATATAAACTTTAAAACTATGAACAAACTTGTGAGGGGAAACCTTGTAAGAGGATTGCCTTCAAAGCTTTTTGAAAATGACCATACTTGTGTTGCTTGTCAGAAGGGAAAGCAACATAAAGCCTCTTGTAAGACCAAGCTTGTGAGCTCTATCAGCCAACCCGTACAAATGTTGCATGTGGACTTATTTGGACCAACATCTGTAAGGAGTATCAATGATAAGACATATTTCCTTATTGTCACTGATGACTTTAGTAGGTTTAGTTGGCTTTTCTTTTTGGCCACTAAGGATGAGACTAGTAGGATCCTTAAAACTTTTATAACTGGCATTGAAAACCAAGTAAATCATAAGGTTAAAATCATCAGATGTGACAATGGAACTGAATTTAAAAATAATGACATGAATCAGTTCTATGGGATGAAAGGGATTAAGAGGGAATTCAGTGTTTCCAGAACTCCACAACAAAATATGGCTTGAGAATGAACCTCCTTGTTCTATTACAACTTGGGATGATTTAGTATCAAAGTTCTTGAATCGATTTTACCCTCATTCTAAAATAAGAGAGCTCAGAAAAGAAATCATGAATTTTCAACAAGTTTTTGGTGAGACTTTTACCAAAGCTTGGGAAAGATTCAAAGATTTATTAAGGAAATGTCCTCATCACGGATTTTCACTCCTTCATCAAATAGATTTTTTTCTATAACGGGTTGAGTCAATCTGATTAAGATTCTCTCAATACAGCAACGGGTGGAAATCTGATGTCTATAATACTCAAGAAGCCTTAACCATTATTGAGAATAAAGCCAAGGTTCGAACTTGTAGAAATAAACCTCAAGTTTCGAGTAGTGGTGGTAGTTCAATTCAAAACGATGCCATCACCGCTCTTACTAAACAAGTCGAAGCTCTTGTGCATCATATTTTTAGCATGCAAGAAGCTTATAACCAAAACCAAGAAGCCCCCATTGAACTAATGAAAACTCAAATGGGTCAACTGGAAGAAGCTTTTAAAGAGAGGCCATTAGATATGCTACCAAGCCATACCGAAACATACCCACAAGAAAAGACCGAAAGCGATACTACTATGAGTGGTTTGACATTGGATGGATCTTTTATTCCTCATTCTGAATTCCCGTTTATCAAGCACAAAGAAAAGACTGGAGACCATAACGGAAGTGGTGGCAATTTCTAGCTCTCAAAGCACGCCACTTGTCCCACCTCCAGAAACTCCACCATTGTCCACACTAAAACCGAAGGAAAAGCTTGAGCCTAATCCTCATTAGCCACCGATTCCATGTCTATCTCGGCTTCAAAATGATAAATTTCAAGCTTTAGAGAATCCTACGAGATGTGTCAACCATTTTGTTTATAGAATTGATATTGTTGATTCTTTATGCGATAAATTTCAATTGAAAACAATTCTTTGAGTGGAAATTCCACTCACTCTTCTGATTCTTGGACCCGAGTCTCTCTTCTACTCTTCCCACTTCTTACTCCCTTCGGGGATAGTGACCATCTCTTGGAAGAGACCGATACTCTTCTTTCTCATTTTGATAATTCTCCACCTGAGTATGAGACTTTTAGCTTTGATATTGAAGAGAAGAGTAGTGACAGTACCACTAATCATTCTGATTATTCTCTTTTGGATTATGAAACTTTCTATTTTGATGATGATCATATTGAAGAGAAGAGTAGTGGCAGTACGACTACTCATTCTGATTTTACTCTTCCTGAATATGATTCGTTTATCTTTGATCTTTCGATTGATCTTTCGATTGATCCATTTACTTTGATCTGGAAGTCGATCCAGGAGAGTTTACTAGAGTTTTGAAGGAAAATATATTTGATTTATTAACTAAGGGTTTAACAAGTATTGAGCTTAGTGATTCTTCTCTCCTTTTATCTGATTGTAACTCCTCTCTTTCTATGGAATTTTCCGAGAACGATCCTCTAGTCTCATTTCCCTATGGAAATGAAGAAATAGTTTTTGATCCCAGAATAATCATTATCAAATGAGTCCAATCTCAGAGATTTAAAATTCCATTGAAAATTTTTTCTACTATCTCATTCAAGAGTGATCCTCTTTTCTTGACTGATTCCCCTGAGATTGATACTTTGACTTCATTTCCTTTTAGAAATAAGAACAAAATTTTCAATCCCGGGATACTCATTTCAAAAGGATTTCACTCTAGACATTTCTCATGTAGTAACTCATCAAGGATCAGAAGCTTTCAAAATCAATAAAAAATTTAAAATCCCGATGAAGATTTTCCTATTCTTCTTCTTCCTCTATTTTGGAGGGGATGTCTCTTCTCTAGATGTCTTGTATCTCCATTTCTATCCCCCATGAACAAATTAATTCTAGGGAGAGTCAAACTAGTGACTCATTAATAAATAAGCGCCTCATGGGTGGCAACCCATGCTTATCCTAATAATTTTATTATATTAGTATAGTTAGTAGTTTTATAATTAGTGTGGGGGAGTGCTTCTCTCCTTTTTTGTGTTTTGTGGGTGCTCGTTTTTGCTTGCAGAATTCCTTAAGATCGTGAAGACCCGTGCTTGTTTTTAATCCTCCAATCGCCCGGTCTTCGATCTTTTGCTTATTTTAGAATCCTCAATCCCGATCATGTATATTTATTGTGTTTCCCCTTTTCACACTTGGGATTTTTTGCATTTGCCTTTTTTGTTCCTAAGTGTGGGGGAAATACCCGACATTTTTGAACATTAAGGCCAATGTTCGATTTTAAGTGTGGGGGGCATTTCTGTCAAAATTGATCATACCTCTTGCCTTGTTGTGTCCCTCTTAACACTGTTTTAACCAAAGTTTTGACCTTAGTTTTTGCTTTATTTGGTTAAAATAATTGATGAAAAAGTTATAAAAATGTTAGAAATAAGTAGGTCCGTAGAACTAGGTAGCTTTTGACTTGACCGAGTTTTAAACTCTAGCTTTCCCCTTAGCTTTCGAGACTAAGCGTTTGCTTAACTTTAAAATTTTACAAAGAAAGAAAGATGATAGAGTTGAATATAAGTTAGATGCTAAGCATGGAGTAGTTGGATCTCTTTAGAGCTCATAGATGTTAATTGTGGCTTTTTGCTCCCACCAGCTTAATAAATGTTACATAACTGTTAAATAAATAAAGCTACTTTGGTTTTTGTGATTCCTAGTTTAAATCCCTTCGTATAGATTCCTACTAGTGAAAGTAAGGTACACATCGAGGTTTTATCAGTGTTGTGGGGAAATAGGCTACCGGGTCGTGTCAGTTAGGACGCCCGATGTCTTGGTAGTTAAAAGACCACATGACTTGAAATTTGGCTAAAAATAATAATAATAATAATGTGCTAAACCGAAGCCGAAATAAGACCACTACATCTTGTCGGTTAGGACGCCCGATGTTGCAGTTGTTTAAAGGGTGGAGGTAATAAAAATAATAATAAGAACTGTGGGCTGATAAAAGTTTACTGTCTCTGGTCGGTTCACTCCCGATGTGGCAGACTTCAAAAGAAGGCCTATAGTAATAATAATCCAAGACTGATAAAAGTTTGTTGCATCTTGTCGGTTAGGATGCCCGATGTTGCAGCCTTTAAAAAGGTCGAGGAAATTTCAGAGGTCGAAATAAGACTACTGGCTCTATCGGTTAGGACGCCCGATGTGTCAGTTTTTTAAAGGACCGAAGGCTAATATTGTTGCATTAATAATAATAATAAAGCTAAATTTTTACTCCGGGGTTATCTAGATAAAACCTCCATCTCTAGACTCATAGTTGAGTTGTTTCAGATGAAATAAAAAGGATAACCCGGCTACACATGGAGAAATTAGGAAACCTTGAAATCGGTTGAGGCCGGTTTATTCTCTCTGAGCCTAGAATGGCGGTGTGCCTCTTTAGAACATGATTTACAAACTAATTTCGTGTGTCAAGGGTGGGGAGGTAGAAACGACGGTGGGCACCAGGCGGTGTGAGTAGCATGATCGGATGGGGGGGGGGGGGGGGGGGGGGGTGGGGGGGGGGGGGATGGGGGGGGGGGGGGGGAGGGGGGGGGGGGGTGTGGGTGGTGGGGTGGGGTGTGGGTTGAGGGGGGGGGTATTATTATATTTGGGGGGGGGTTTTGTGGGGGGGGGGGGGGGGGGGGGGTGTTTGAGAGTAGGTTTGGAATGGAGGGGGTGGGGGGGGGGGGGGGGTGGGGGGTGGGGGGGGGGGTGTTGGGTGGGTGGTTTTTGGGGTGGGGGGGTGTTTGTTTTTTGTGGAGGTGTTGGTGTGGTGGGTGGAGGTGTAGTATGTGATTTGAAGTTGGGGGGTAGATGGTGCAATATTGTGAGAATAGGACACGTATTGTTAAAATCCTCTAAGGATTTATTATTATTGTTATATTTGGTGGAGACAAATAATTATTGTACCTTATTATCATAAAGGTGCCGGTTTATACAAGAATTAGTTTGAAATCCCTTTCATAAAGAGACGATATGGGGGGGGAATTAGGGTCCAAATTTAGGTTCTAATGGCTCATGATTTTAGGGGTTATCCTTTTTATTTCATCATGAAACTACTTTAAGGACAGTAATTTTAGATTTTCACCAATAACAATAATAAAATCCTTAGAGGATTTAACAATAAGGGAGAGAAAAGTGGCTAATGCGTACACAATTAGCATTTATAAGTAGTGTTAGCATCTAATCTTATATTTGGCTGTGATTTTGTTTTAAGCTTAGTTTGGGGATTGTAAAAAGTCAAGGATGACGAACTCTCGTTCTTTAAGCCTATTAGATAATTCTATCTTAGTTTTTATCTTTTATTTAATAAAAAGTAAAAACAGGGGCACTTTAGAAACAAATGATTTTTGAACCTTCTTAATGGACCTTTTTGTTCTTGTTTAATTGTGAGGGGTCATAAGTTAAGGGAGGGTTAAATTATTTATTTTCGGGCATGTTTTATAAACATTGCGTGCGAGACCAGCAATGGCTTAGTGTGGGGGAATTTAATGTGTGTTAAAACACACATCATTTATAGCCTGGAAAACACTATAAAACGGACTAAAACACTAGAATATGAGTCATTATCTTGCAAATATGTTTGTATTGTGTTTTAAGGTCTTATAGGTACAAAGGATTGAAAATGAAGCAAAAACAGGAATTTTTGGGTTCGATTCGATCAAGTTTACTTATTATTCGAGATCAAGACGAAGTCGGAAAAATTCCCCGAGCATATCATTGGAAAGAGCACGAGATTTTAAGTCCGACGGTGCCTTCATTGTTTATTGGGCCGAACCGTAACCCATTTATATGGGTCGGACCAGCCCATATTTTAACTAGCCAAGCCCATGATTTACAAATACTCAGCCCAAATTGAAGAGGGAATGAGGCCCAGCACTAGCCTTGCATAACGCAGGCCCAAGATTGATTAAATGAAAAAAAAACCAAGCCCAACATTTGCAATCACCGGCCCAAATAAATTTACAAAGTGTCTAATTCCAAAATGAAGTAGTAGTACTCCACCCCATGTGCACCCTAAATTAATTCCAACCCCCATACGTGACCATCCACTATCTCCCTTTTCAGCGAATGAAGATCCAATACGTGTCCCTTCTCTTTTATAATATCTGATTAAATAAAGGCATTTATGAGGATAAGAGATATAAATGAAAACGCGTTTGTTACAAGAGTGGGCACGTGGAAATTATTTGTTGAAGGCTCAAGAATTAAAAGCAACTGGCAGGTATGATGAGACGAATTCGAGAGCAATCATTGGTCAATTGATGACGCGTTTTCTGGCATATTGACATATCTACCCCTCAATTTTAGTTATAAAAGAAAGGCAGCACACTAGTTTCAGGGAGGAGTTTAGCATAAGAATTTTAGTTTTTAGTTTTTTATCTCAACTTTTTAGCTTATTAGTTTCTAGTGATAGCTTATTTTTACTTATTGTAAAAGCTGAGTTTTCAGCTTATTGGGATATTGTATCAAAGATTAGTGTAGCTTATTGGAGATGATGTTTGGTAGCATAATGATTTGGCTTATTTCTTTTTCATACTTTTTCTTCTAAGCTTTTTGAACATAATCTATTCTTTAAAAGCCTGTTATCTGAGCTTATGAATCAGCTTATTAAGAGTAAGACATAAATCGAATAATCTTCATAAGAGCTTAATCGATTCTTCTCTTCTCCTAAATAAGTTTTGATTCATAAGTTTGAATAATAAGCTAAGTTCTAGCTTAATTTCGTTTATAAGTTTTTAGTTTCCTTAAAGCTCACTTTTATATATTGAATAAGCTGTTAAATAGCTTATTCAGTTTGGTATGAGCTAATATTGTTTACGAAAAATATTCGTTTAGTTTGTTAGTTTAGAAGGTTGTGGATCTAGATAGCTTATTAGTCTAAACCGGTTTCGTGTTATTGTTGATGTTAGTATTGCTTATTGTTGCTGTTTTTGCTTATTGTTGTTAGATTTCATCTTGCTTATTTAGATTTCATTTAGATTCGTGATTAAAGTGCTTATTTCTTAAGTTTGTTTTCAAAATAGCTTAAAACTCTTTTAAGTTCCATTAGAAAATGTTTGAGTGCTTATTTGGGATCTATAATCAGTTTTCAGTTTTGCTTGTCATTCGATTTTTTGCTTTATATTTGTGGATTTAAAATTTGCTTATACTTTAGTTTTGATAGTTACATTTAGATTAAAAGTCGAATAGCTTAAAAGCTTTCTAATAGATTTTCGTGTCAAATGAGTGTTAGAGGGTTCGTGTTTGCTTAATCAATTTAGCTTATTCGGTCCTGATGGTTTAGCTTATTAGTTGAAACGGCTTATTTTGGAACATCATTTGGTTTACTAGTTTAAGAATTAAATCAGTAACGAATTTGTTAAAAGCAGGCCTAAACAGAGCATATTAGGAGTTAAAGTGGCCAGATTATAGATGACAGTTTGTAAAGGAATTTGCAATTGTTATAAATCTGTTATTTGTGCTAAACACCTGTGTTTTTTTTGTCTTATTTTGGTACCGGTCTACTCATGAGGCGTGGATCTTAAGGGTTTAATAAGCTAGACATAATTTGATTATTTTCTTTAGCTTATCAAATCGAGTGTTATCATTTATTTGCGGTTCTTCATTTCGGTTCTATTTTCTCTCCTTTTTCAATTCATTAGTGTAGATTTAGCATACTATGTTTAGAATTGCTTATTTGATTAATATACTTATGGAGTAGTTTATTTTTTCTGCTTGTTAAGTATTTTGTAAATAGTGAATTAAGTGTGGACTTTAACAAGTGATTATTGATTAATAATTTTTAAAAATTATTTAGTTTAAAGTTTTATTTAGTCGAACGGGCAAAAGCCGTAAGATTAAGTAGGCATTAAACTAGTAATTAATATTTTGTTAAAAAGTTGTTTTCAATATTAACCACGTTTTAGAGGAAACATTATTATTAGTAAACGATATTTTGTTTCATCATTAAGATCTAAAATTTCACACCTAAGAATCTATTTACTCTACTTGACAAGCATATTTCTTTCTATGTCTTCATCTTATTTGCTAGCTTATTATTTAGTATTATATAGTTTATAGTTTATTTTTATCATTAGTTTTTATTAAAATCCAAAAATATTTAAAGATAATCAAGCTTTATACTTAAAAACAACAACGTGGATTTCAAATTCATCTCTCGTTAGGACACGACATCCGGAGGATAAACTATTACTTTTCTTAAAGTAATTTTTATCCGACGTGATTACTATATTATATTACTCGATTAGTCGTTATCGACGAATCAGTTTTTGGCGCCGTTGCCAGGGAGAGTTGCACGATTTTCACGTTTTGTTTCGAAGTGAATGCCTTAAAGATCCTTTCTCTTTTGAAAGTTTAATTTCGTACTTATAAAAAAATAAAAAAAATCTTCTATTTCAATTAAATGTTTCTTTTGATCAAAAAATTTTAAAAATACCAAAAATATTTTTATTTTATTTTATACTATTTTCTATATAAAATTCAAAAAAATATTTTCCATTTCTATTTTTTATTTTTATTTTTTTTATATATATATTCTAAATAAAAATAACAATGATGATAATAAAGATTCATAAAGAAATACTAAAAATTTTGAAATACCAAATTTCTCTGTTTTACTTCTGGTGCATGAGCACGCAATCTTCTTCAAACCAAATCAGTTTGCATCTTCCCAATCTCGAGAAAAGTTTACAATTTCGTCAAGAAGAAGAATCTGAGTCTGATAATCTTTTTCATGATCATATACAAGAGATGATGAGAACGTTGAAGACGTCCAAATGGCTGATCATTTGAGATCGATGGAAGAGCTAATCCGAATATCTATATCAATAGGTAGTAGAAGATGCAATCGTAGTTTCCTGCCAATTCTAAGCATGACACTTTGAAACAGAAACCCGAGTAACCATGATTTCATAATAATCAATCCTTTCTTTGGGTCTTGAAAGATGATGATCCTCATTCACACATCAAAGAATTTTACCAAATTACTTGAACTTTCAAATAAACCAAGTGCCTCATTGATGTGGTGAAGTTCTGACTATTCTCGTTTTCACTTAAATGGAGCAGCCGAGACATGGCTTATGAGAAGGAACCCTCCTTGGTTCCATTATCAACTTGGGATGATTTAGTATCAAAGTCCTGAATCGATTTCCCCTCAAGTCGTAAAAACATGAGAGATCTCAGAAACAGAAATCATGAATTTTCAACAAGTTTTCGTGAGAACTTTTTACAAAGCTTGGAAAGATCAAAGATTTATTAAGAAAAGTCCTCATCACGGATTTTCATCTGTGCGCTTCATCAAATAGAATTTTTTTATATAAACGAGTTGAGTCCATCTGGAAGATCAGAGATTTACCTCATACTGCATGCTGGGTGGGAATCTAATATTTCGTAAAAATACTTCAAGAAGTCCTTGAAACCGCATTAATTTGGAGAATAAAGCCAAGGTTCGAACTTGCAGAAATATAAGCTCATCTAATTTCGAGGAAAGTCGTGAAGGGGTTTGGTTGGTAGTTTAACTTCAAAATGGAAGGCCATCACCCAAGTGCTCTAGTATTCTTGGGACTCCTAAAGCAAGATCGAAGAGCGCTCTTGTGCATCATATTTTTTAGCATGCAAGAAGCTTCTATAACCAAAACCACAAAAAGAAACCCACCAGGCAATTTCAACAAAAGCACAACCATCAACTCAAAATTGTGTCAACTGGAGAGAAAGCTTTTTCCTCCAAATGAGAAGGCCATTTAGACGTGAAGCTACCGCAGAGCCCCAGATGACTGGGGCAACACCGAAACATCCCCCAAGAAAGAAACGTAAAGCGATTGCAACTAACTGACTCTACTGAACTACTAAAAAAGGGAGCAGGTGTGTTAGACATTGAATAGGATGGATCCTTTAAACATCTCTTTTTAAGTTTTTATTACTCCATTTGATCTTAGAAATTATAATTAAAGTCCTCATAGATAAGGGATCTGATATTTGATATTAGTCTCCGGCCTGGCGCTACCCGCCATCCTCCGTCTTCATTCCACCCTCCTTCTTATTTTCTGTTCCCCCTCTTTCCTTTTCCCTTGTTCGCCGCCCCCCCCCTTTCTTCTCACGTTTAATTCAAGCAAATAGGAAAAGAACCGGGTAACTAAGACCAATATAAAAACGAGAAGGTGTGGCATTTTTCCCAAGCTCCGCCGTACGGACCTACGTGATCAATCCAACAAAAGCACACCACGGGTAGTTTGGTGTACCTAAAGCAAGATGAATTAAAAAAAAATATCCCTCGATTAATTGACATCTATCAAAAATCTACCAACACAGTCACTATACGAAAAAAGTGACAGTTACGAATAAATCATAACCGGATAAGTGAGTGAATAAATACCACGCCACCCCCTTCCAAAGCACACCAACCCTACCTTCCGCCTTCACAAGCGTTTGGTCCCCCAACCCCCGGCATCTCTATCCCTCCCCCGCTCCCCTCCATTCTACCAACTACTTGCATGATTATACTAATTTTAAATACAATACCAAAACAAACAGACTCACACCACCTCTCATTCAACCCACCCCAACAACAACCCCTTTCCCACCCCCCGCCCCCCACCACAACGACCCCTCACGACACTACCCCCCCCCCACCCCCCCCCCCTCTTCCAGCCCCCCCCCTCGTCCCCCCCCCACCTCCAAAGAAAAAATATACCATACCCCCCTCGTCCACCGCTCATCCCCCTAACTTAGGCCGCTACGCCTTAATCGTCTAAACAGTCACTACTAAATACCGCTGGACAACCCTCTGCGACTATGTGTATCCTGGTCCACGCACTTCACAAACCCCGCACCCGCCCTTTCACCATTCCTATGCTTGCTCCTCCTTATGCTTACCCTATCCCTCAAGCTCCACCACCACCACCCACCCTAAACACTGACCCAACTCTGCTAACAAATGATAACATCAAGCCTTTCGAGACATCCTACTGACCGTGTGCGCCCATTATCGATTAAAGAAATGACTATTATTGCTTTTTGAGTGTAGCGATAAATTCCCCAAAAAGAAACGAACAATTCAATGAGTGGACATTACCCTTACCCTCATCTGATTAAAAAGGTCGAGACTCTCTTCCCACTCCTACTCCGCTTCGGTTATAGTGACTCATTTTATGAAGAGACTGTAACTCTTCATTCCCTCATTATGAACGAATTGTCCTTGCCTGAGTTAAGTGAGACTTTTAAGGCTTTGATATATTGAAGAGAGACTAGTAGGTAGCAGTACCACTATCATCTGATATTCAGTGTTTCTGGTTTATGAAACTTTCTATTTTGATGACGATCATATTAAAGAGAATAGTACAGGCAGTACCACTACTCATTCTGATTTTACTCTTCCTAAATATGATTTGTTTATCCTTGATCTTTCGATTGATTTGTTTCCTCCTGCCGATTGGAGTGCTTTTTATCATTAGGAGTTCGCCGATGAACTCGCTCACATCATATCTCCCCGGAGAGTATGATTAATTTTACGTTTGATCAAGAAGTCGAGTCGGGAGTTTACTCGAGTTTTTTTGAAGGACAATAATTTGATTTAATCACTAAGGGTTTTAACAAGTATTGAGTCTTAATGATTCAACCTCCTTTAAACTATCCGATTGTGACTTCACTCTTTTCCTATGGAATTTATCCGCGATTGATTCCTCTATCCAATTCCCTCTGGAAATGAGACATCGATTTGCGATCCGGCGAAATAAATCAATATCAAAGGAGTCCCAATCACAGAGATTTATAAAAATCTCTTGCAATTTTTTTACTACTAACTCATTCGTAGAGTGATCTCTTTGCCTTGCCTGATTCCCCTAAGATTGATACTTCTTTGACCTTCATTATCCTTACGGAAAAAGAACAAAATTGCACATTCGCCGGATACTCAATTCAAAGGCATTCACCTAAACATTCCTTAGATTATCTCATCAAGCTTACCTGAAGCTTTTCAAAAAATCAATAAAAAAATTTAAAAGCCCGATGGAGATTATCCCATCTCTAGTCCATCATCCTCTATTTTGGAGGGGACATCTCTTCTATAGATGTCCCGTATCTCCATTTCTATCCCCCATGAACAAATCAATTCGGGGGAGAGTCAAGCTAGTGACTCATTATTAAACAAGTGCTTCGTAGGTGGCAACCCATATTTATCCTAATAATTTTATTATATTAGTATAGTTAGTAGTTTTTATAATTAGTGTGGGGGAGTGCTTCTCTCCTTTTTGTGCTTTGTGGGTGCTCGTTTTTGCTTGCGGGATTCCTTAAGATTGTGAAGACCCATTCTTGTTTTCAATCCTCTAATTGCCCGGTCTTCGATCTTTTGCTTACTTTGGAATCCTCAATCCTGATCATGTATATTTATTATGTTTCCTCTTTTCACACTTGTAATTTTTTGCATTTTCCTTTTTCGTTCCTAAGTGTGGGGGTAATACCCGACATTTTTGAACATTTTTGACCTTAGTTTTTGCTATATTTAGTTAAAATAATTGAGATGGGAAAAAAGTTATATAAAAATGTAGAAATAGATATGGCTCAAGTAAACTAGGTATTTTGACTTGACGAGTTTTAAACTCTAGCTTTCCCCTTAGCATTCGAGACTTAAGAGCGTTTCTTAACCTTTAAATTTAGCAAAGAAAGGAAAAATGATAGAGTTGAAATATAAGTTATATGCTAAGCGATGGAGGTATTGGATTCTGTTATAGAGCTCATAGAGGTTACATGTTGGCTTTTTGTCCCCATCCAGCTTAATAAACTTTAGATAACATTTTAAATAAATAAAGTTACTTTGGTTTTTGTAATTCTTAGGTTTTTTTAAAATCCTTTCGATAGATTCCTTCTGGTAAAAGTAAGGTACACATCGAGGTTTTGTCAGTGTTGTGGGGAAATAGTCTACTGGGTCTTGTCGGTTAGGACGCCCGATGTCTCGATAGTTAAAAGACCACAAGACTTAAAATTTGGCTAAAAAAATAATAATAATGTGCTAAACCGAAGTCGAAATAAGACCACTACATCTTGTCGGTTCTACGCCTAATGGTTGATAGTCGTGTTAAGGGGTGGGAGGTAATAAAAATAATTAATAAGGAACATGCGTGGGATGAATAAAAACATACAATCGTCAGGTTGGAATTTCGCTCCCGAAGTGGGCAGTCTTACAAAAAAAGGCCAAAAGTTAAATAATAACCTAGACTGATAAAAGTTTGATGCATCTGATCGGTTAAGGGGGAGCACCCCGATTGTTAGCGCCTTCAAAAAGGTCGAGGAAATATTTGAGGAATGAAATAAGACTACTTGCAGACTCTGTCTGTTAGGACGCCACGATGTGTAGTTGTTTTTAAAGAACCGAATGAGCTAATATTGTTGCATTAATAATAATAAAGCCAAATCTCGACTTCGGGGTTATCTAAATAAAGCCTCCGTCTCTGGACTCGTAGTTGAGTTGTTTCGGATGAAATAAAAAGGATAACCCCTAAATTATGCGAAATTTAAAACCTAATGTGGGACCTTATTCTTCCATATGCGTCTCTTAGGAAAGGAATTTTTCAAACGAATAATGGTCTAAACCGGGCAACCTTTTATGAATATAATAAGGACATAAATTAATTTGTCACAATAACAATAATAAACTCCCTTAGCAATTTGAGGAATAAGGGAGCGAAAAAGTGGCTAATGCCATCCCAATTAGCATTTATGAGTATTGTTAGCATCTAATCTTATATCTGGCTGTGATTTCGTTTTAAACTTAGTTTGGGGATTGTGAAAAGTCGAGGATGACGAACTCCCATTCTTTAAGCCTATTAGATAATTGTATCTTAGTTTTTATCTTGTATTTAATAAAAAGTAAAAACAGGGGCGCTTTAGAAATAAATGATTTTTGAACCTTCTTAATGGACCTTTTCTGTTCTTGTTTGATTGTGAGGGGTCATAAGTTAAGGGGGTTAAATTATTTATATATGGGCGTGTTTTGTAAACATTGCGTGCGGGACCAGCAATAAGCTTAGTGTGAGGGGGACACCCCAACCATTTACTTATGAGGTGTGCTTTACCAGATCACAATTTCATATTATAAACCACCACAAAACACTATAACAAAAAAAAGACTGTCAACAACACTAAAATCGTATGTGTAAATTAACCTTGCAAACTAAGTTTAAGAGTGTATTTGTGTGTTGTTATGACTTACATGACTCACAAAAAGATCTGAAACACGAGCAAAAACAAAGAAACATTTTTCAGCACAGAGATTCAAATTCGAATCACCGTTTTACTTAGATATACTACGACTGATCAAAACGAAGCTCTAGAGAAAAACAATTCTCTAGCAGCATAAACACTGCTGTAGAGCGAATTATACAGAGCAAATAGATAATTTGTTCAAACAAGTCTTAGACAACGGTGCCGTTCATTGTGTTTTATTTAGAGTGCCAACTCGTTAAATAACCAGTTTATAATGGGGTCGGGCCAGCCCATATTTTAACTAGCCAAGCCAGGTGATTTTACAAATACTCAAGCCGCCAAATTGAAGAGCAGGAGAAATGAAGTCCCCATCCAATAACACAGCCCTTTAAACACTAATAACAACACCAATGACCCAAGTAAGTGATATAATCTAACAAATAAGAACCAGACTCCGTCGCATATATACAAACTCTACTACGCAATACACAGCCTACCCGGGGGGGCGGGCGGGAAGTACGGGGGGGGGGATTTAGGGCGGGGGGGGGAATTATCAATTACAAAATGAAGTAGTAGTACTCTACCTCACGTGCACCCTAAATTAATTCCAACCCCCATACGTGACCATCCATTATCTCCCTTTTCAGCGAATGAAGATCCAATACGTGTCCCTTCTCTTTTATAATATCTGATTAAATAAAGGCATTTATGAGGATAAAAGGAATAAATGAAAACGCGTTTGTTACAAGAGTGGGCACGTGGCAATTATTTGTTAGAGGATCGGAAATTAAAAGCAGCTGGCAAGTACGATGAGATGAATTCGAGGGCAATCATTGGTCAATTGATGACGCATTTTTTGGCATATTGACATATCTACCCCTCAATTTTAGTTATAAAAGAAAGGCAGCACACTAGTTTTAGGGAGGAGTTTAGCATAAGATTTTTTGTTTTTTGTTTTTTCTCTTAAATTTTTAACTTATTAGTTTCTAGTGATAGCTTATTTTTAATTATTGTAAAAGCTGAGTTTTTAGCTTATTGGGATATTGTATCAAAGATTAGTGTAGCTTATTGGAGATGATGTTTGGTAGCTTAATGATATGCTTATTCTTTTTCCAAACTTTTTCTGTTCTAACTTTTACGTAACATAATCTATTCTTCAAAAGCCTATTATCTGAGCTTATAACTCAGCTTATTAAGAATAAGACATAAATTGAATAATCTTCACAAGAGCTTAATCGATTCTTCTCTTCTCCTAAATAAGTTTCGATTCATAAGTTTAAATAATAAGCTAAGTGTTGGGAATTATACTTTGAGTTGATTATGACAAAACATATTAAAGATGGAGGACCTACAAGACAATGCTAGAATAACATTAATGCTGATTGAAGATTAGTCAAACAGTATTTAATGCTCAGCTAAAAGATAAAGATCAACATTAGATGCGGAATAAAGATAGACAAAAAGTATATTATAATGCGAATTGATAGTTTCCTAATTTTTGATCTTATCTTGTCTTGTAAACCCTAACCCCTCTAGTATATAAAGAGGGGTAGGTGTCTAGGTTAGGGGTATTCATATATCATAGCAGACTTCTCCAATGAGAGTCCTGAGACGAATAGCAAAAGCGGTGATTTAGCAGTAAAGATAGTTATTTACTTTACATGTTTGAGATGAAATAAAACCTATTAGTAATGTTTATGAGTATTCTTATTTCATAAATACCGCGGTTTCTTATCAATCAATGTTTTCATACCCTAGTTACGTCCCATTATTCTTGGATTTAACAATTGGTACAGAGCCTCGTTGGCTCTGATCTAGGGATGGATACAGGTTTTCCGTGTAAAAATTCTTTTTTCTGTTTTTAATAATAAAAATGCGTATTTGATTTTAGGGTTTTATGCAACACCCTTAATTCTATTCTTTTTTTGTAGCAGCAGTGATGGGTTAAGAGCAAGCAGTGTTTTCACACAAAGCAGCAGTTACCATATCCAAGGGATCTATGTTTTCCAGAAGTGATACATCAGGTTCGTGACTGGATATGAATGTTGGGCTGGATCTGAGTACATGTAAGCATAATTCTTTTTCTGGCACACTCGGAAATTCCTTCTGATCAATTGGTTTCTTGCTGGTTTTCATTATGTTCCTGGGCTGGTTTATTGGTCTCGATTTCTGCGGTCGGCTTAAGATTCCTACTGTCACTTAAAATCGGTTCCTCCTAGTGCTTAGAACGGATCCGACAGGTATAGCTGACGGTTTCTGTAAGTTCTTGCTGCTAGTGTTGTCCTGGATTTCTCTTGTTTTGTGCTGCAGTGTTGATCGTTTCGGACAATACATATTATAGGTCCATAGACGCCCTGATCTTGACGATGTGATTGCTTATGGCTTGGTTATTTTTATTGATTTGGTTTGGTGTTCACAAGTCGTTTAGTACACAACATAATAATGCCGTGTTTTGGTTCGGGACCACGCCCATTATTATATTTCGACCGGCTATGGAAAGTTTTGATTTGGGATCAGCGATGACCATAGCTTGAAGGTACACAAATTTTCGTATTATCTGGTAGATAATTACCCGTTGGGGGTTTTATGTTTTAACACCGTATTATTATTTCACTGATATGATCTGAGATGATCAATGGAATTGGCGGTTATGGTGAGTAGGTCTGGGACCAACAGTGGAACCATACCTGAGGTGTAAAAACATGTCTTGTACGCACTAAATCAGATAAGGATGATTGTAAGAAGGACGTTTTGTTCATTTTGCGCTTCAAGAGATGGAAATTCATTCGATTATAATCCAAATCCGAATTCTTTCAATTTTTCCGACTACCCTCCACAACCCCAGTACGAGACAAATATTTATGAGTTATGTGGAAACGATTGTTGGAATTATTGATTTGATGATACAAAAACAATGATACAAAAAGAATGAAACAAGAGGATCTAAATCGACATATTGTAATTCTAAAAGATGGAATATTCTAGAAGACTTGCTTAAAAAGATAAAGATCAAAAAAAAAGTGCATGGATTAAGGGGAAGTCTTCATCTATATTAGCTTCAGGGGAAGCTTGTGCTTATTGGTTTTGTCATTATCAACTAGGGGAAGATTGTTGGGAATTATACTTTGAGTTGATTATGACAAAACATATTAAAGATGGAGGACCTACAAGACAAAGCTGGAATAACATTAATGCTGATTGAAGATTAGTCAAACAGTATTCAATGCTTAGCTAAAAGATAAAGATCAACATTAATGTTGATTGAAGATTAGACAAATAGTATTTAATGCTGATTTATAGTTTCCTAATTTTCTTTTTTTACTTTTTTTTAATACTAAATTGCTATTAAGCTCTATGCTTCTATTGATATTTCAATCACGTACATAACATTGTGCCTTAGGGTTCCTTTTATACACCAAGGAAACCCTAATGGGCTTTACAAACGTGTGAAAGGATAATACACATCCTTTCCTAAGATATCTCCTAAGATATCTGACTACACCCAATCGCATCGTATCCACTACTCAAACTTGGTAACTTAGCAATAACATCCTTAGTTATTTTTTTCCACTTCTACTCGAGTAACTCAGGTTGTAGCAACAATCCTGAAGACCCTTGATACTCAACCATCGATTAGTTAACCTAAAACCACACAACACCGTATCCGCTCCAGGATGGATAGAATACTTTGTCATATACGCCTCTTCAATAGCCAAGGTCCTTACATCTCTCCAAATGGAGGTCCAAACCTTGTCTAACATATGAACCACTCTCCATCTTTTCACACTCGTTGGTCCAAGCCACGCAACATCTTATGTTGACGCGTTCTTTGCTTTGGACATCTTATCTTATACCACCAACATCCTTTTCTCAAACCTAGATCGGATTGTCGTAAATCTAGCTCGAACTCATTCTTGGCTTCACTCCTTCTTCCTACTCCACGGTACAACATCTACATTTGCCTTTCCCAGATGGTACTTGGCCTCGAAATCAAACTCACTAAATAACATCCATCCATCATCTTTGCCTCATGTTCAATCCTTTCGATTGAAAGTGTGTTGGAGACATTCATGATCCGTATAGGTTACTCTCCATGTCTCGTTCACTTAATGCCTCTAGCATTATAAGGCAAAACCTACCACGTTAGCCATGCAATCCTTCATAAGAACCTTCAGTTGTCGCGACGTACAAGCAATCACCTTCTCCTTTTTCCAAGCATGCTTCCAAATCCTTGCTTCGCGCGTCATAATATACTACGAAATCGTCTGCTCCTTCCGGTAATGCCAAGATCGGCTCATTACCCATTTGATTCCTTCCACATCTAGATAGCTTCCTCTTTGCTCCGCTTCCACATTGTTGGAAAACTTCACGTACATCTTCTCTTCCTTCACTGACTCTACGATCATCTTCATGTGCGACTCGTACTCCTCCTTAGACTTCGGGTCGGTTTAAAATATCGTCTGTATATATACGTTAACTAGCTTGTCTATATACGGCCATGCACACCCGGCTCATTAACTCTATGAAAACCGCTGGTGCATTGGTTAACCCAAAAGGCATAGCCGTAAACTTCAACATGTCCATTACGCATCCTAAAAACAGTCTTAGCTACATCATCCACGTGCACCCTCCATTGGTGACATAACATATGAATTTTCTATCTCACTCTTCTCGAGATAATCTATGCACATTTCAAACTACCCACCTTACTTCCTACCAAGCAATACAGACGCTTCCCACAACAAGTTACCATTCGAACCAACCCTCACCTTGCAACTCTTGCAATCGTTCCACACCTCTTGCCTTTCTAAAAAAAAGGTCAAACGACACGAGCCTTCGCAAATCGGCGTCGCTCCTTGTACTAATTCCATACGAAATCCTATTCTACAATCGAAGTAAAAACTACTAAAATCATGAAACACTTCGAGAATCTCACATACTAATAAAGTATCACTAAATTTTGTCTCATATGCTTTGGTACTCCCACGAGACCTCGCATCCTCTTTAGTTCGTTTCCTCACGAACCTTAAACACTTTTTAGCTCACTAAGGTATTTTAACTACCTTCTTGTGGCATGCCATCCCAGCCTTATGCCTCAACAACCAATTCTCTCATACGGCTACATCAACGCTCCCATAACTAAGAGTACATAAGTAAAAACGAGAATTCTCAAATTCTAACTTGGAATCGCGAATAATTCTATTCGCTTCGCTACCATCAATCGCACCACTCAGAAGATATGACCTACCATCAACTCTAGAACCACGCCATGAAGAAATACCAAACTTCACATGCACCAATTGGTATGGACCCAAAAAATCACACAATCCAAAAGAAGGAAAAAAAGAAGAAACAACCGAATATAAACATCGACATAACGAACGAACCTCAGACCTAACAAACGCATCAACGATGCTAGAAACACCCAATGAATATTACCACGTACCACGACCCATTAATTAAAAGATTAAGAACCTTTGTTCCAAAACCGACTTTTTACCCAAGGAAACTTTCCCTCATAACCTTATACCAACCATATTAAAATAATAGAACACCTTAGTTAAAATTCAAAATAAATTTAAGTGTAAAAATAAATTTAAATAAAATTTTCATAAACTTATTTTAATTATGGTTTTCATAAAAGAAATCAAAAGATGGTTAAAAAAATGTGTTGCATTTTATTTATATAATTTATTTTTTAAAAGGAGTTTTTAACACCTAAACAATATGGTATCGACTACAACAAACTTACTCTCAAATGGAATTTATAACTCAAAAAAAACATCATGATAACAAAATAGACTCCCAAAATACATTAAGGATTCCAATACCAAAATGTTAATTTACTTGAAAACGAACACGACAGGAACTCTTGCAAACCAAACAAACCATAAAGACTTATCCATACCAACGGTCATAGAACCGAAACCAAAGAGTATCGCCACCTTAGACAGGGGAACCAATCAAAACGCCGAACGGAGTACATAAAACACTAGTTCTATGATGGCAACTAAAAATACCAACACGAGCGTTGGATATCTCAACGAACAACGAGCAAACTAACCAACTTAAGAATCGCGACAACAACGACCACAGGTATTCGATGTATCCGTAAACGATAGATGAAAGAAACCTACCATCACCAACTCGATCCTATATAATCGCTCCAACGGTTAAGAGAAGAATTCTCTAACCATAAAACCATCCTCAACATGGGGGGGGGGGGGGATCTCACATCACATCTACACTACCATCTACATAACTATCCAGACTGACATCCTTACATAATACATACAAGCAACAATGATCAATGCAATCAAAGTTCCAAGTCCACGTGTGTGACACCTTTATAATTATGTTCGCGACCATAATTATAATTGCACATTTTGCACACGCATACTTACTTCCAAGACCACACCTCTCAATGATAACACATATCTACCACATAGCACTTAATAATAATCCAAATATAACTCAAACATGATAATCCACCTAACGAAACATAAAATCCCAATCGACCAAACGAAACAGAAGTCACATCGTGACCCAAAATATAAAATCAATCCTCGATTATAGCAACACAACGAGAAGAAAAAATAAACTTACGTTGGGCCTCGCTTGGGTTTGACTTTTCTCTTTCAAAAGTCACCCAAATCCGCGGTTCCAATGAGGTAAACAATCTCCCAACGACATCTCCTAGGGGTAGGGGAAGACATGACGAAAACAATAACAAAGGGGTATATACTATTAGATTCCCATAATAAAAAAGTATATATTTCATATTATATAGTAGTAATTCAAAATAGGAAGAATTTCAAAGCTTTAAAGTAGCGGGAACATACGATATATACGTACACAAACACTTATGCCCTAAAATGCAACTATATGAGGGACCCTTAAGCTATAGTCTAGGCTCAACCACCTAGTTCTCTATAACCATCAGCTCTGATACCAATCTGTCACACCCCGCCAAGGCGGAAACACGAGGCGTAACGTCATGGATATCATCACAACACAATGGTGTCGAAAATAGAGAAACTCTAAAATGCATAAATGAGTCATAGTACACAATGTGTCATGACGATATCGATAATTCAAAACAAAACATCATCTTGTATTAATGAAAGGAGTCTCACCAATACAAGGAAAATAAATCCACGATCCTAATAAAATCAAAACATCCAACAAAGGTTCATGCAAACATAACAAATAAAGGAGCGAACTCCCATGCAACCCTAGCAGTCTCTCTCTAGCCACTTCGCCTAACCTCATGATGCTCACCTGAAAATGATGCTAAAATACGTCAACACAATGGTTGGTGAGAGTCATAGGTTTAGGACACCAAATAAACCTTTGATTAAAATAATTTTGCTACGATTATCATAACATATCATGGCAGAACAATTTAAGCTAGTTATCACATAGGCTATCAAACAATTCACAATCAATCATAACGGGACGGAACGTGCCCACGATCCACATAACAAACCTGGGGTAATCCATTACCCTCCGATCGGAACCACACAGAATGGAGTATTATTTCAACCCTCCAGTTAGATTTGGAATGAGTAGAGTCACTACCCTCCAACCGGAACCACACAGAAATGGGATCTTATTTCAATCCTCCAGTTAGATTTGGAATGAGTAGGGTCACTACCCTCCAACCGGAATCACATAGAAATGGGATCTTATTTCAATCCTCCAATTAGATTTGGAATAGGTAGAAGCACTACCCTCTAACCGGAACCACACAGAAATCATAACAACATTAATCATACCACATATAATAACCACATAAACGTTCATGCCTCAAGTAAAACCAAATAATCGCAGCGATTAAACACATTCAAAACATCTTTGCATCATTTCCATCCCAATGTAAAAACATTAAAAGTGGGACTATGAAACTCACCTGATGCTTTGCTTCCAAAAAGGATCCAACAAAACTTCACAAAACTTCACGAACAATCTAAACAATTAAACACATTATAAGCTACCATCCATTAGGCATTCAACCCAATATGATGTAACCTCAACTATGATGGATATCTAAGCTATCTACCATAGTCCTATTCTTATTTAAAACCTTTACCTACTCTTATATATGCCATTTATACTCAAATGCTACTCTTTAAACTTTTTGGTATTGAGCAAAATTTTATACTCACTTACGCGTCCTAAACGCACCACTTAAACACTCCCGATATTCAAACCAAAATTCACCATACTACATATTATGTCCTATGAACCTCTCATAGCTCTCCCAAAGCCATTACCCTTTTACAAATACCCCTTAGAAATTCATTAATCCATAGTGTCCAGAATTCGTCCAGAATCTGACCTTCTAAAAGTATGACATTGGTTAACCAACTTAGACCTCACTATGACCTTAGCCAAAATTCAGACAATACACACAATATATGAACTAACTTTCACGTAACTTAGAGCCTCTAACTCAATTTCTAAGTATTTTTAGAAAAATAAAAATCAAAACTAAAATTCGTCACTATTTTACACACTGATTTTGTAATGACCATTTGACTGACTTCCCGACCATAAAAACCCATGAGACCGACTTTTCTGGAAAGTAGACTCTCTAAGGTTATCTCCAGTATGTTGTAAATTATTTATTTGATCTTATGAACCGAGATATGTCCTCTACAAGGTCTGATTTACTAAATTTCTGAAGTAATTAAACGGTCTATCTCAAAGATTAAACCCTAACCGACGATCCCAATCATGTAAACAATTAAACTAATGATCAAATATGACCTATACATCATAAACTTCCAGGAACCTAAGAACCCTAATTTATAAATCCTAATTTATAAACCTTAATTTAAAACCCTAATCCATCATGTTGGATTACTAGAATTGAAAAATTAAAACCAGAATTGAACAAGATTAGAAAATTTACCTTAAAAGAAAACCCTAATTTTTTCTTTCCTCCTGCTCTTGAATTCGGTCGAACAAATGAGGGGGAAGGGTTTGGGTTTTGGATTTATAGCCCACAAGTAATTATCTAGATAATTCCTAAGTTACAATTTGTTTCCAAGTCAAATTCCCCTTTTTTTCTTTTATTTACTAAAATTCGGATTACTATTCATGCCTAAATTTTTTTTTCTTTTATTACTTAATTAATTATCTTTATACCTTAAGTTTTATAAAAACCTAAGCTAATTTGTTAAACCATTTTGCTTGAAAACTACTTTCTAAAAATAACTTTTTATTTCCAAATTCACTTTCTATATATGGAAAGTTTACCAAAAACTCTCATATTTTCACAAACTCATTTCTTTCACAATTGACACGCTTCCCATTTTAATCCATCACCTAGACAAACACTTATTAACCAAACTAAATTTCTCAAAATACCCAATCAATTCCATTAACACTATAAGTGATTAAAATGAAATTTCTCCATCAAATATCTCATTTCTCTTAACTTAACCTCTAAAACCTAAACTTATCTTAAATTACTAACATAAAAATACGTATACGTAGTAATACTTACACATTTAACACGAAAATGCTCAAATCTCAATAATCATTTCCCCGTCACTCAAAAGTGAAAGAAATAAACTCAACAAACTTCACCATCAATCCAATCTCATTGAGATGATCACACCCAATAGATTGATTACCAGTACCTCATAAACACATAAAAACACACATAAATACATATGAACACATATACCCATAAACCATACTTATAGAACAGATATTTAGGTCAACACTACGGTTTGACCAACCTGCTCAAGCCACGGTTGTCACACACGTGCCTTCAAAATTAAATCATATCCCATTCACATGACCTTCCACTCAAAATTCTTATCCATCCAAATGCTTACACGTGAGCAAGCATGTTACATCCTAGGAATTTCTCACATTATCCAACTAAGGGTATTAATGACTAACATGGATAATAAATAGCCAATTATTGACTCGCGTTGGGATGAAGCGAAATACTGGTAGACCGGAATGGAGTATCTGAGTTGGCAATGGAGTTGAAAGTCTAATATGCCCTCACAACTTTGGCTATATAAAAACACTACGCAGCAATGGGGAGAGGATATATTTTAGTTTTCTCATTTTTTTTTCGGTCATTATTATTTTTTTGGAATAGATAGTAGTGGTAGAATATATTAAAGTAGCAGTAGCTCTCATTGGTTTTCTTTTGTTTTCTTTCCATTTGAACGAAAAAGTAGTAGTAGTTTTTTTTTGTATCAGTAGTATTATCCCTCGTTAACTTATTAGGTGATTTTGTAAAAGCTTATTTAAAGCTTATTAGTTTAGTTCTTGTAATGGATCTTGGCTTATTTGAAATACAATGAAGGATGGTGTTTGGTTACTCTATTTGGCTTATTTCTAGCTCTTTTTCTCCTTAGCTTATTCAAACACAAGCCTCTCGTATAATAGCTTATTCAGTTTGGTATGAGCTAATATTGTTTGCGAAAAATATTCGTTTTGTTTGTTAGTTTAGAAGGTTGCGGATTAGATCTAGATAGCTTATTAGTCTAAACCGGTTTCGTGTTATTGTTGATGTTAGTATTGCTTATTGTTGTTGTTTTTGCTTATTGTTGTTAGATTTCATCTTGCTTATTTAGATTTCATTTAGATTCATGATTAAAGTGCTTATTTCTTAAGTTTGTTTTCAAAATAGCTTAAAACTCTTTTAAATTCCATTAGAAAATGTTTGAGTGCTTATTTGGGGATCTATAATCAGTTTTTAGTTTTGCTTATCATTCGATTTTTGCTTATTTGGTTTAAAATCTAACTTAGTTTGATAGTTACATTTAGATTAAAAGTCGAATAGCTTAAAAGCTTTCTAATAGATTTTCGCGTCAAATGAGTGTTAGAGGGTTCGCGTTTGCTTAATCAATTTAGCTTATTCGGTCCTGATGGTTTAGCTTATTAGTTGAAACAGCTTATTTTGGAACATCTTTTGTTTTACTAGTTTAAGAATTAAATCAGTAACAAATTAGTTAAAAGCAGGCCCAATCGAGAGCCTAGTTGGGTGTTAAATGGGCCGAATATCAGTGACAGTTTGTAAAGGAATTTGCAATTGTTATAAATCTGTTATTTGTGCTAAACAGTTGTGTTTTTTTTGTCTTATTTGGTACCGGTCTACTCATAAGGCGTGGAGTGTTTAATAAGCGAGACATAATTTGATTATTTTCTTTAGCTTATTAAATCGAGTGTTATCTTTTATTTTTTGTTCTTCATTTCGGTTTAGTTTTCTTTCCTTTTTCAATTCATTAGTGTAGATTTAGCGTACTATGTTTATAATTGCTTATTTGATTACTATGCTTAGGGAGTAGTTTATTTTTTATGCTTGTTAAGTATTTTGTAAATAGTGAATTAAGTGTGGACTTTAACAAGTGATTAGTGAATAATAATTTGTAAAAATTATTTAGTTTAAAGTTTTATTTAGTCGAACGGGAAAAAGCTGTAAGATTAAGTAGGCATTAAACTAGTAATTAATATTTTGTTAAAAAGTTGTTTTCAATATTAAGCCAACGTTTTGAGGAAACAATTTAGTAAACGGATATTAGTTCATCATTAAGATCTAAAATTTCACACTTAAGAATCTATTTACTCTACTTGACAAGCATATTTCTTTCTATATCTTCATCTTATTTGCTAGCTTATTACTTAGTATTATATAGTTTATAGTTTATTTTTATCATTAGTTTTTATTAAAATCCAAAATTATTAAAAGATAATCAAGCTTTATACTTAAAATCAATAACGTGGATTTCAAATTCATCTCTCGTTAGGACACGACATCCAGATGATAAACTATTACTTTTCCTAAAGTAATTTTTATCCGACGTGATTACTATATTATATTACTTGATTAGTCGTTATTGACGAATCACGCGTGTAACATGGGTTTTTTGTGTTTAGTTGAATTCAAGGATATTGTGAAGTAGTTGTGCATCAGGTGAGTTTCATAGTCCTATTTTTATGTTTTTCTTGGGATGGAAATGATGCAAAATATGTTTTGAAGTGTTTTATCGTTGTGATTATGTGTTTTAAATTGCTTTTGGACATTATATGGCTATTATATGACTTTGTGATACATGTGTTAATTAGGATAGGAAGAGGTATGCCTACCTCATGCATCATGATTATTAGATCGGAGGGGTACGCCTACCCATATTGTGTTGGTTATTGGATCGGATGGGTATGCCTACCTAATGTGATATGCTGTGTGATACATTCGTGGTGAGCTTGGTTGCTTTTTGTGCCAGCTATTCTAAGCCCGAATGGGAAATATTGTTGTGGATATGTTGATTTGATTTTGGTTGCATGGTAGCATATGTTCATGGTAGTTCATTATTCTCCTCCTTTTTTTGATAATCATAATAAAAGCGAGTGTTATTGCGTGTCTAAAACTTATGACTCTCACCAACATTATTGTAGACGTTTTAAGCATCATTTTCAAGTGAGCATCATGAGGAAATTCAAGTTAGAAAGATTGGCTTGTGAGACCGTAGGCTTGCATGCGGAGTTTCCCTAATTTTCATTTTATGTTTGTTTTGAATTGATTCTATGATTGTTTTAGGTTTTGGATTATTTTGTTATGTCTTTGTATTGGAGTGACCCTTTTACCTCAATACAAGACTCATTTTTCTTGTGTTTGGTATTGTCATGACACTTTGTGTCAAATTTCGTTTAGTTAATGAATTTTAGTGTTCTCTATTGTTGACACCATTGTGTTTTGATGATACCCATAACGTTACGCCTTGTGTTTTTGCCTTGGCGAGGTGTGACACGTCTAGAGTCAAAAATGAATAGGATGAGTTGAACAATCTGCAAGTGAATTAGAGGAAGATGGAATACTTGACAAATTGGATCCTAAAGTATTTGTGAGTTTTAAGACATTAGTTATCCTAGATGCATTATCTATAGCAAAACTAACTCTCTTTTTCACATTCTCATTCCTAACTTTAGGCACGCACTTCATTTTTGTCTTAGGAACCCATTTATATCTTGATGGGCATTGTTTCTCTATCTACCATTTTCATGCCTTACTAGTTTTCTCATACAGCATCCTACAGTAACTCTTAGATTTCTACTTAGTAGATTCTAATGCAACTATTATCTTAAGGGGTGTTGCAACAGATTTGTTCGCTTGACTTTTGGGTTTTTAAGTACTAATAGGCACTACTTTAGGCTTCTTAATTCTAGGATTCACGTCATTCAAAAATTTAGAAACACAAGCATCATGATTCGAATTAAACACATATTTTCCACAAGTAGCACAAACAACATTAACATTTGAAGCTCTGGATTTTAAACTGTCATTACACGTGGTTACAAACTTTGTTTTATTAGAAATACTAGAAATCCTAGGGTGGTCTTCTACTTCAGTCTTCTTATCCTTCATTTGACTATTGTTTGGCATGACCTTATCTTTCATTTGAGTGCTCCTAAGCGATGGTCTGCTAACATTAGTTTTGTGAATTACTCCTGTAGAGGTAGACACGCGAGGATTAGTATTCCTAGAAGTCTGAGGCAACTGTGGTGCTCTAGTTTGTGGTGTCCTAATGTTAATTTGATACATGCCTGGTTTAATCACATTTTTGTTTCTTATAGCTTGCCTTGCTGTTTGAGGCAAAATATGTGTAGTGACTGGTTTTGATAAACCCTTTGACACATTAGTTTTGGGAACCGACTTTGTCTTTGAAAAACTTTTCCTCTTAAGAGAGTCTGAAAAAGGAGTCGGGTTGCCTAAAACTAATGGTTTTGGAATCCTTTGAGCATTTGGTTGTCGAACAAGAGATGGTTTATCAAACTTAGTTTCCACAATTTTTCCTTTGCATTTCTCAATGAGCTTCTTTAACTCACTTATGGCAATGTTATAGTCTTGCAATTGAGCTTTCAAATCTTGTATTTTGAAATATTGTTCACGTTCTTTTAGAAATACATTTGACGCTTTTTCTTTGAAAACTGTGTCATTTTTCATTTGTTCTTGACATTGTTGTAAAGCAAGTTCAAGAGAAATCGAGTGTTTTTCTAATTTAGCAAAACTTCATAAAAACTCAGTATAAACTTCTTTACTAACAGTTTCAATTTGTTTCGAAAGCTTTTGTGCAAGACATTCACATTCTTTCACTTTATGAAGATATAGGCATTGCAATTCAGTGTGAGCATCTAAATCAGATAACAAATGCAAATAAGAACACATAACATCATTAGACACACACTCTTACAGAAGTATATCATACATGTTTGAAAATTCTGCTTTATGAGATTCAAGTTCGTCAATTTCTTTTTCAAGGGATTCAACGTACTTTAAATCAGCATGCATTTCTTGCTTAAGTTCATGAACAAATATGAAACTATCATTCTGTTTCTTTATGGCAAGAGGCATCAAACATGTCTTAATTAGGATTTCCATATCATGAGCAGTTGGTGCACAAAAATGATTATAAGAATGCTTTTCCCAAGCTTGATCAACAAGTTCTCTAAAATGATTTATGTTATTTGTAATTACATTATATGATTGTCTACTTTTACTTATTGATTTTGAAACAGGTAAGAAACTGATGTTTTTGAAAATTTTTGGTTTAGATTTCACAAAAGATTTTCTCTACATTTTCTTTCTTACTTCATTTGCATGTGCCAACTGTTCATGATGTTCCTGTGTCGCTGGCTTGAAAATTTCATAAAGACTATTTAGCTTTGTGTAATTATAAGGTCTCACTAAGTCTTTATTCAATTTTGATTGACTCTCTTTTTCAAGAGTCAGAGTATCTTCCCTATCGGGGACAAGTCTGTTTGTAGGATCAGATTAGTCATATGGGATCTCATACAAACATGGTTTTTCAGATTGAGCCTTTTTTTGGTACATTGGATTTGCAAAGGTTGGTCTACCATTGAATGTTGGGCCTTTGGGAGCTAACATATGAATGGTTTAAATTGATTGATTCCTTTTGTAAACAATTTCATTCAAAAACTTTAATTGCTTTTCCATTGAAATCATTTTGTCAATGTCCTTTTCTTCCTTAAGTTTCATATCTGTTATTACCTTTGTTTTCTCTTTAACAAGACCTCCGTAATGTTACTTTGTTAGAAGACTCTGTTTGACTAACTCATCATGTTTCTCTTTGACAATTGAAATTTCATAGGCTTTAAGTTTTAAACCTTCTTTTATGTCAATTTATTTTAGAGCTAATAGTCCTAGAGTTTCATTTAACTTATATTCAAGTTTGTCATAGTCAAATGTACGGTCATTTAAGATCTTGTACCTCTCAAGCTCAGTCTTTTTATTTTGAAGTGCAATTAGACAACTATCCCGAATACTATTAGACTCCTCCAGAGTTCTACTAGTTTTCGCAAGAATAGATTTGCACTCTTTCAATTCATGAGCAAGTGATGTGTTTGCTTTCTTTAATTTCTTTTGAATCTTTTTATTTTCATCAACATCAAGTTTTAAATTTGCAATTAAATTAGCAAGCGCAGCACGCTCTATAACATCCCTTGTTTTCAGGTCATTTTACGACGTCATTTATTTCACTATTTATTTTTAGTCTTGTACACGTTTGCTTTTAATTTTAATTGTTAAGTTAAATCGCGTAAGCTAAATATTATCATTCAACGTAAACCGGCATCAAACAATTAAATGTTTACGTCAGGCAAGTGTTAGATAATTATTTGGAGGATAATTATTAACTTTGCACATTTTATTTTTATTTGTTACGTAAAGTGTTTACGTTTCGCGATGAAATACATTTAGGCATTCACGGAACCACCAAAACTTTTCTACGCTTCAACAAATACCCATTTTTATACCCAATACCCAAAGTTTTATAAAACTTCACCCATGATAACATGTTGGCCAAATTTTGCATAAAAGAAACCAACAAGAAAACAAATGTTACAAGTATTCACTCTTATACTTAAACTATCTATTAAAAACTACAAGTAAATACTAGAGAACTCATCACAAGATATCAAAGATATTTCCTAGAGCCTCCCCCCCTAATTTTAGATACAAGGAGCTCCCAAAGGGACATAGAGCACACAAAATATCAACTAGGACTTGTACAAACTCTAGCACTTAACACCTCTAGTTTACGACTAGTAAAATTGACCATCTTTTCTCCTTAGTTCCCTCCCATGGTTCCTACTAGTCTTGACCACTCTCTAATAGTAACTTGGACCAAGGTTAATATATAAATACATGTACATCTAGTAATATATCTCACACACTCATTTCCTTAGTAGAAAACTTCACTCATTCTCTTTGTTCTCTCCTCCTAGGCCATAGCTAAACCACAACACCCTTACACAATCCATACAATTTTATTTACCACATATACAAGTGTTCTAGCATCATGTCTAAGGTATTCTAATGTATATTGGACGCTTGGTTTAGTGTTTAAAATAGTAAATCAAGAAAGGTGCAAGATTAGGGATTCATTGGAATTTAGGGTTTCTTAGTATTGGAAGCTTGGGTTTTGAATCTAAGCTAGAGTTTAGATCTTGTTACTCTTCATGATACTTCATCCTAAGGTCATCTAAAAACCCTACACTCTTTACATTCGTAATTTTATGTGTATGTAATGTTTATATAGTAAATCACCATCTAGGAAAACATAACATGTAAAATGGATTTTTACTTTTTATCATGGCTTGATATACTTTTTCATATGCTATATTGATGTTAAACACATGTTGGAATGGAAGTATATACATTGTACATGTGTGGATTTATTTATAAAAGTATATATAAGTGAATTATTTAAAAGTTTACTTATTAAGTTTTTAAGTAAAAGAAATATGAGGACATATTATTCTTGGACAAATGATGGACTAGAGGACTTAACATATATGATACTTGTGTTATAAAGTGTTGTAGAGGACTTGTAGCAAATCAACTAAACTAAAAACTTATAAAAACAATTTTTATAAACATTTTAGTCAAATGAACAAAACCTACTATTTTTAATTCGAAAACAAAGTATTTATTTTATATCTTATTAAAATACTACATGTCATGAGGATCATAGGCATATAAAGAACTCGAAAATACGATTTATAACGAATAAGTTATGTTATTTACAAGTTTACGATAATTAAATATATAAAAAGTGATTTTATAAAAGTAACTTTATAAAATACTTTACTATTCACATCAGAAACATTTTGGAAAATAATTTATTTAGATAGAACTTTTAATTACGAAGACGTGCTCGAAAGAATCACTAAAATTGGAGTTAAAACGAATAAGATATGACTTTTACGAGATTACGATAATTAAATTTATAAAAAGAATTTTATAAAGTGCATGAACAGTAAAAATCACTGTTCATCAGATGGTTAAAAATATTAAAATGTAATATTTTGACATATTTTTTAATACGAAAGCGTGGACATAAAGAACGTACAAAACACACTTAAAACGAGAAAGATACGCACTATTTTATACTTGTTCACTATTTCCTGACGTGAATAG
The DNA here is from genome assembly GCA_026074375.1 of Tanacetum coccineum. NCBI lineage: Eukaryota > Viridiplantae > Streptophyta > Magnoliopsida > Asterales > Asteraceae > Tanacetum > Tanacetum coccineum. The sequence continues at coordinate 53,048 of BQNB010000203.1, forward strand.
TGTTAGTTCGTTTTTAATATAAAAAATTGCGAAACATTTTAGAATCACTTATATACTATTTATACATGTTTTAAACTTTATAAATATTATCTTACAAAGGCGATTGAACTATTTATATGATTATACAAGTATAATTACATGGTTTTTATTTATCAAATGTTGTTTCAATATTATTTCATAAATGCAATTAGATGGTGATTTAGCTATATAGAATTATATATGGTATTAGTTATTCAAAGTGCTTAGTACTCATACGACCTATAATTAATTAGGATGCATTCGGACGTTTACGTGACGCATTTTCATTCCGTGATTTACTTTGTTGATTCATTCACCCAAGGTGAGTTTATAGCCCCTCTTTCACTTGTTTTACATTTACTTTACAAATCTCGGGGGAGAATTCATGCTTATTACAACTTGTTTACATATGCATTTACAATCTCTTTTACATACTTGATTGCATACTTGATTTTGTAACTTGGTTACATGCTCGTTTACATACTCATTGCAAACTCGTTACAACTTTGTTGTACACTCACTTGCATATCTCACGGTGAGATACAATACTTGTTTTTACTTATGGACGCAACAACTATACTTTACTCTTATGATTACGGATTAGCTTAAGTTGCATGAATTTTAAATTACTCGGAGGGTAAGCGCGAATGATATAAAATTGATCTATTTGGGATTGACAATCCCCGTTCGGGTGATTAGCTATCACTAGACAGACGATTGTTATACCATGTCAGAGCACGACTGGATTGGTGTCTACAGGGCTAACAACTACATACTCATGAACTCTTACTGTGCCATGAATAAAGTGGCATACATATAAGTCTACGTCGCAGTTTCATGAACTTAGGGGTGCAATCGTAATCACACATGGTGACTATTGTATTGGATACAATGGTCATGCATACTTTACAACCGCTTTGTTCCAACTATACTCAACTTTTTGTGACTACCGTATGGGATACAATAGTCATACACATCTTTGATTTCAACATTTATGCATACAATTTTGGTAACTATTATAACGATTGAAATGGTCATATACTCTTTACAAATCTTTGATCTAACTTTTGTACTTACAAAAATCTATGAACTCACCAACTTTATGTTGACGCTTTTAAGCATGTTTTTCTCAAGTGAATTAGATGCTTGACATACATGATGTGCATTGGAGTCTAGACTATACAAGACTACCTTTATGGATTTCTACAAAAAAAAATCTCGTTGTATTATTTTAGTCTTACATTATTGATGCAAACTTTGGGGCCAACGTTATAACAAATTCAGATTTTGGTTAAATCAACGAGATCACTTTTCAAACGACTCATTTAGAGGTCGTTCTCTCATATCTTGTGCAATGTACGTATGAAGTAATACTCCCGGACATAATTCCGCTGCGACCCAATTTGGGGGTGTTACAAATTGGTATTAGTACCAAGGTTATATAAAACCAGGTCAAATGTTTTGCTTGGACTATAACCGTTTTTACAAACATTGCATCATACAAAAGTTTTTAACGGGACATACATACACCATTTGTTTGCATTAGTTGGTCATACTAGATGCTTACATGATTAATATATGTGTTTATATTATAGTACATATATTACTACTGGTCTTATATAATATACTTATATAAGTTTAATTTTGCTTGTTATAGCAGTCATGTCGTGTTTATGATTTTATGAAATCTGACGTGTATTAAATTTTCTTGTGATTTTGAAGAAAATGGCACCAAAGAAAAGAACCATAAGGGCATCACCAGCCACAACAACCACCACCACCACACCGGTCACCAATGCCCAGCTTAAGGAATTGATCAACCAAGGCGTTGTTGATGCATTGGCAACACGTGACGCAGACAGAAGCATGAATGGTGATGATAGCCATAATTCGGGAACGAGTGTAAGGAGACAAACTCCTCTTACTCGTAGGTGCACTTACTCAGATTTCATGAAATGTAAACCCCTATATTTTAAGGGTACTGAAGGAGTTGTCGAGTTGACTCAGTGGTTTGAAAGAATGAAGACTGTGTTCCGTATAAGCAATTGCACTGTGGAAAACCAAATCAAGTTTGCCACTTGTACTCTTCTTGGAAGTGCTCTAACGTGGTGGAACGCCCACATTAGGACTGTTGGTCACGATGTTGCGTATGCAATGACCTGGACAAACCTAAAAAAATGATGACCGAAAAGTATTGCCTAAGGGGCGACGTTAAGAAGCATGAGGTTGAGATATGGAATCTGAAGGTTAAAGGTACCAATGTGGTCAGCTATAACCAACATTTTCAGGAACTGGCATTGATGTGTGCTAGGATGTTTCCTGAAGAGTCAGATAAGATCGAGAAGTATGTCGGTGGTTTGCCCGACATGATTCACAGAAGTGTGATGGCATCTAAGCCAAAGACCATGCAGGATGCAATTAAATATGCAACTAAACTGATAGACAAGAAGATCAGCACCTTTGCTGAACGTCAAGCTGAGAATAAGAGGAAATTTGATACCAACAACCAAGCTCAACAACAACCTCCTAAGAAGCAATGTGTGGCTATAGCTTATACCGCTAGGTCTGGTGAAAGGAAGAAGTATGCTGGAACTCTACCGTTGTGCAACAAGTACAAGTTTCATCACAATAGCCAGTGCACTGTAAAGTGCGCAAACTGCAAGAGAGTTGGTCACTTAACGTGAGACTGTAAGAGTCCTGCTGCTACTAACAATCAGAGAAACCTCACTTGCTATGAATGTGGGAATCAAGGACATTATAGGAGTGATTGCCCAGAGTTAAAGAACCAAAACCATGGAAACCAAGCTGGAGGTACTAGAGCACGGGGAATGGTGCATTCCTTAAAAGGAGGAGAAACCAATAAAGACCTTAAAGACATGGAGGATGATATCAATGCTTAGACTCTATTCCTTTAAGAATTATTATTGTATTTTCTCTTAAAAACCCGTTGTGTTGTACGAAGGATTTCAAATTATCTATCAAATCAATGTGTTGTAAAAATTTCATCAAAATTACTTTAATTCTCTACTTATTTATATAAGCCACTCCCACAAATATTATGAAATTATAACATTATTTTGACAAAAATGAGCATTGCATCGTTAACCCTCAAATATACATAGCTTGATCACCTATGTATAATTCAGGAAGGACCACGCCCATGCTGAGAGTAGTCACCTTAAAACTTCTTGTCAAGAAACAATTTTCTAATTATAACAAGTTTTATGTGCATATTCATAAAATGTATTTATCACGAGGAACCAAACTAATAACCGTAAAAAAAAATTAGCCGACATGTTAAGCTGAAAGGAACGAATAAGCCCACTAGAAGCCGAGCCTTGGTTGCAACAATAAATATTAAACCAACGTCACTAATCTTGAACGCTCAAGTTAAAGCAATTTAAAAGGGGAATGCAAACGAGTTACTAAGCATGGTAACGAAATATTCGAAAGACATAAATAAAAATAACAAATAGATTTGTTGCCACAACATCCGTTTATTATCTTAGAAATAAGATTACATAAGAACATAAAGGTAATACAAGTTTTATTACAACCCTCCCCTAGCAATAATATCTATTTCTTCCAAAGTAGATCCACGCCAATAGCTATGACGATGATCGGCGCGAGAATCGCGAGAATAAAGGCCAGATACTGAAAATATTCTTCGTATCGGACGTAGGCAAGATAAATTCCGAGTACTATCGCGCTCGTCATCGCTATGAGTGTAATGATATGCAACATTTTTGAGGATTGGATAAAAGGAAATTTAAATAAAAGATTTAGTGTTGTATAGTGAAATAGAGGATAAAAATTTGGTATATAAAAGGTGGGGGTGACTGTTGGTCACTGTTCAGTGACCGTTGGAGTCACTGTTCATGACCGTTGGGGTCACTGTTCACTTATAAAAAAACATTTACCCACACCTCTTCATTAACACCATTCCAGAAGGCAACTCAAACTGAATTTCAGTTCAAAATTCTTTTAACAGGAGGAGACTATAACACTCCGTGTTTTCAGGTCATTTTACAACGTCATTTATTTCACTATTTATTTTTAGTCTTGTACGTGTTTGCTTTTAATTTTAATTGTTAAGTTAAATCGCATAAGCTAAAAATTATCATTCAACGTAAACGGGCATCAAACAATTAATTTTTTACGTCAAGCAAGTGTTAGATAATTATTTGGAGGATTGCATATTTTTTTATTGGTTACGTAAAGTGTTTACGTTTCGCGATGAAATACCTTTAGGCATTCACGGAACCACCAAAACTTTTCTACGATTCAACAAATGCCCATTTTTTATACCCAATACCCAAAGTTTTATAAAACTTCACCCATGATAACATGTTGGCCGAATTTTGCATAAAAGAAACCAACAAGAAAACAAATGTTACAAGTATTCACTCTTATACTTAAACTATCTATTAAAAACTAGAAGTAAATACTAGAAATTTATCCCAAGATATCAAAGATATTTCCTAGACCCTCCCCCTAATTTCGGATACATGGAGCTCCCAAGGGGACATAGAGCACACAAAATCTCAACTAGGACTTGTACAAACTCTAGCACTTAACACCTCTAGTTCATGACTAGTGAAATTGACCATTTTTTCTCCTTAATTCCCTCCCATGGTTCCTACTAGAATTGACCACTCTCTAATAGTAACTTGGACCAAGTTTGATATATAAATACATGCACATCTAGTAATATATGTCACACATTCATTTCCTTAGTAAAAACTTCACTCATTCTCTTTGTTCTCTCCTCCTAGGCCACGGCTAAACCACAACACCCTTATACAATCCATACAATTTTATTTACCACATATACAAGTGTTCTAGCATCATATCTAAGGTATTCTAAGGTATATTGGAGGCTTGGTTTAGTGTTTAAAAGGGTAAATCAAGAAAGGTGCATGATTAGGGCTTTATTGGAATTTATGGTTTCTTAGTATTGGAAGCTTGGGTTTTGAATTTAAGGTCATCTAAAAACCCTACACTCTTTACATTCATGATTTTATGTGTATGTAATGTTTATATAGTAAATCGACATCTAGGGAAACATATTAACATGTAAAATGGATTTTTACTTTTGATCATGGTTTGATATACTTTTTTATATGCTATATTGACGTTAAAAACATGTTGGAATAGAAGTATATACATTGTATAAGTGTGGATTTATATATAAAGTATATATAAGTGAATTGTTTAAAAGTTCACTTATTAAGTTTATAAGTATAAAAAATATGAGGACTTATTATTCTTGGACAAATGATGGACTAGAGGAATTAACATATATGAGACTTGTGTTATAAAGTGTTGTAGAGGACTTGTAGCAAATCAACTAAACTAAAAACTTATAAAAACATTTTTTATAAACATTTTAGTCAAATGAACAAAACCTACAGTTTTTAATTCGAAAATAAAGTATTTATTTTGTAATTTATTAAAATACTACATGTCATGAGGATCGTAGGCATATAAAGAACTCGAAAATCTGATTTATAATGAAGAAGTTATGTTATTTACAAGATTACGATAATTAAATTTATAAAAATAATTTTAGAAAGTGCATAAACAGTAAAAATATTGTTCATCAGAAGGTTAAAAATGTTAAAATGTAATATTTTGACATATCTTTTTTATACGAAAGCGTGGACATAAAGAACGTACAAAACGGACCTAAAACGAGAAAGATACGCATTTTTTTATACTTATGCACTATTTCCTGACGTGAATAGTGTTGGTTCGTTTTTAATAAAAAAAACTTGCGAAACATTTTAGAATCACTTATATAATATTTATACAAGTTTTAAACTTTATAAATATTATCTTACAAAGGCGATTGAACTATTTATACGATTATACAAGTATAATTACATGGTTATTATTTATCAAATGTGATTTCAATATTATTTCACAAATACAATTAGATGGTGATGTAGCTATATAGAATTATATATGGTATTAGTTATTCAAAGCACTTAGTACTCATACGACCTATAATTAATTAGGTTGCATTCGGACGTTTAGGTGATGCATTTTCATTCCGTGATTTACTTTGTTAATTCATTCACCCAAGGTGAGTTTATAGCCCCTCTTTCACTTGTTTTATATTTACTTTACAAATCTCGGTGGAGAATTCATACTCGTTACAACTTGTTTACAAATTCATTTACAATCTCTTTTACATACTTGATTGCATACTTGATTTCGTAACTTGGTTTCACGCTCGTTTACATACACATTGACAAAACTGTTTACATACTCATTGCAAACTCGTTACAACTTTGTTGTACACTCATTTGCATATCTTACGGTGAGATACAATACTTGTTTTTACTTTAGATGCAACAACTATACTTTACTCTTATGATTACGGATTAGCTTAAGTTGCATGAACTGTAAATTACTCGAAAGGTAAGCGCGAGTGTTATAAAATAGATCTATTCGGGATTGACAATCCCCATTCAGGTGATTAGCTATCACTGGACAAACGAACGTTATACCATGTCAGAGCATGACTGGATTGGTGTCTACAGGGCCAACAACTACATACTCATGAACTTTTATTGTGCCTTGAATAAATTGGCATGCATATAAGTCTACGTCGCAGTTTCTTAAACTTAGGGGTGCAATCGTAATCACACATGGTGACTATTGTATTGGATACAATGGTCATGCATACTTTATAGCCGCTTTGTTCCAACTATACTCAACTTTTTATGACTATCGTATAGGATACAATAGTCATACATATCTTTGATTTCAACATTTATGCATACAATTTTGGTAACTATTATAATGATTGAAATGGTCATATACTCTTTACAAATCATGGATCCAACTTTTGTACTTACAAAAATCTATGAACTCACCAACTTTATGTTGACACTTTTAAGCATGTTTTTCTCAGGTGAATTAGATGCTAGACTATACAAGACTACCTTCATGGATTTCTACAAACAAATCTCGTTGTATTATTTCAGTCTTACATTATTGATGCAAACTTTGGGACCAACGTTATAACAAATTCAGATTTTGGTTAAATCAACGAGATCACTTTTCAAACGACTCGTTTAGAGGTTGTTCTCTCATATCTTGTGCAATGTACTTATGAAGTAACACTCCCGGACATAATTCCGTTACGACCCAATTTGGGGGTGTTACACGCTCATCTTTAGCATTTTGGTCAGTCTGAGTATCATTATCACACATATCCGATGAATCAGGAATGACATTACTATTAACCTTTTCCACTACACATAATGGATTCAGGTTGCTCAGAATGCTGTCTCTCATTGGCAAACACATTATATTCAGCATTGTATTATACCTGTTCCAATGACTCAGCAATTGAATCTGATTTTGGAGGTAAGACTTCCTGAATCCTTGCCATGAAACCGTAATGTGCTTCTAGTTCTTGTTCATCGATCTCTTCATTCGTGTTCGCTAGCCAATCATCTTGCTTTGCTTGTAATGGAACACCATTTTCAGCTTGTTTGCACAGCAACATCTTTTCCTTAAGATACGTGTAGTCTTTTACCCTTTTTGGTTTCCTGTATTCCTTAGCAAAGTGATCAAATTCCTTGCAATTGAAACAATGTATCCCGCTCTACGGCACTACTTGAATGCCTACAGTCTCCCTAGCCCCAACAACTATCACTGTCCTCTGATTCCCAAACTGACCAGTCTGATTGTCATTCTTGTACCTTGGAGAAGTATCCACATTCTTGTTTCTGGAGTTTGTAGAAGTTCTGAGGTTGTTATTGGTAGGTTTGTAGATTTTTTTAAAGTACTTTGCAATGAGTGCTAAGTTTTTCTGCATATCCTTATCTCTCTGAGCTTGTTCTGGATCACTGTCTTTTTCATAAGCTGACTCATATGGAGGTGTGGTTGGTTTGGCTATCTCTTTGCCTTTGAATTTGGTAGATGCATTAGATCTTATGTAGCAAATCCTAGTTAGTATAAATACACCTAGTTTAGTCAAAATTAGGTTAGCTACTTCATTATCATTTTTCATCTTTTAGGGGTTTGTAGCAACTCTTTGTTTCATCTTTTTTAATCAAAATGTTCTTTAATGTTTAATCATTCTTTTTGCCATTGATCTTGTGATTTCATCCATGGAATGATCTAGGGATCCTACAGTATCCAAGTTGTGTTGTTGCTTGACAATTGTCACAAACCTTGACCATTCTGGTTGAAGTTGTTAAAGAAACTAACCATTGACTTGCATCGTAGCAACTGTCAAGTTGTTTCTAATCATTTCATTCATCATCTTGTAAAATCTGGAGTAGTATGACTCCATGGACTCTCCATCATGAGAAGTGAATATTCCAAACTCCCAAAACAAATTAGTCTTGACATCTTGAATGTTAAGAGATTCACCTTGTTTTAGCCTTTCAATAGCTATCCACATTTCATGACTGTCTTGCAAGCATCAACAGTTGAGTAGATTTCATCCCCAATTCTAGTCAATAGCAAATGGATTGCTTCCTTTTCTAATTCATAATGAGCTTTGTTTTCAGGAGACATAGTCAAGAGTGTCTCAACTGCTATTCATTATGGAACTGCTGCAGTATCATCTGTTGCAGGTACAGCTGGGATTGTGACAGTAGTAAGCTTGTACGGACCTTCTAGAATGCATTTCCTCAAGGCCTCACCATTTGATCTTGTATCAATGTATCGTAAGAAACATGATTGCCATTGAGCATATCTTCCCGTTGCAAGCATTGGTGGACGATCTCTTGATCCAACTGCCATGATGTTGTTATGCATTTGACTTTCGGTTGTAGAAGTTGTGAATTGGAGTAGTCATGATGAATGATTTGTTAAATTATGAAGTGAAAATGATTTGTAGGATCTTAAGTAGGTAAAGTTATTGTTGTTGTGGTTAAATGAATGTAATTAACGTTCACGGGATTTTACAATTATATTATTTAAACCGAGAAAAGAAGTGACTTTTACGGGATTTTACAAAATCAAAAAGAAATCGTGAATGCATGATTGTTTGTTGTTAAGGTTTGTTTTTGACTAATTAATTGTCTTTTAAGTCCAAATGAAGTGTTACAATAAAAGTCCAACTTGAATTTCACCGAATTTGACTTAACCGAAATTGAAAAATTCAGTGTATAAATTGCTGGTATAAAAATCCGTCTACAAGCGTATAAACCGCCGTCTTCAAATTTTCTAGAAAAACAACTTTTTGAATCACTTAAAAGACACACTTTTTGATGTTTTTACTCGATTTTTCTTGTACAACTTACTTTTCTATGCTTATTAGAAGCATAAAAGCACAAACTTTAAGGTTTTTAACACAAAAAAATTTTGGATCAAGATTTTTGAACACAAAAACTTTCGAACTAAAATAAACCAAAAAAATCACTAAAAACCCCTTGGCTCTTGATACTAATTGTAGGACCAAGAAATCACTTCACTTCCATGATAAGAAACAAAGATAATAGATTAGAAGAATGATAAGAAAAAAATAGAGAGGATTTTAGAGAGAGAAAAAGAGATGGTTGATTACAATGTAAAAATACAAATGAAACCAACACCCTCTCCATCCTTGGAGAGGGGTATTTATACCACATACATGGACTGGCCTCTTAAGGCTTTCTTTGGGCCTTGTGGTTTAATGTCTTGGGTCGGGCTCGGGATAACTTAGGCTTAAGCCCGCAACGCATATAATATTAGATTAAATAACAAGCCCGATACCCGTAACTAGCCTTATTACAACATTTAATAAATAAAGACCGTGCTTCCATGATTTGTAGCCGAGCTTCCTTGTTCGACTTAATATTTTAAGGCTAACAGTTTATTACTTTTAAAGAAAATTTTATCATTCCTAATGCTTAAAGTTATCTTTGCTTTAAACACTTTTATAATAGCATGAACAGTAGACAAGAAAGGTCTTCCGAGGATCAAGGGGGTCTTGAAATCCTCGAGGATATCTAAAATAATGAAGTCTACTGGGAAAGTAAATTTATCAATACCTACTAGCACATTCTCAGCAATTCCTTTAGGTCGTTTCACTATTCAATCAGCCAATTCGACAATTAATTTAGTAGGAATCAAGTCTACTAATCCTTGGGTAGTATAGGTCGAGTAAGGCATAACACTTACGTTTGCTCCTAAATCAGCTAAAGCTTTATTGAAACATATATTATTAATGAAACAAGGTAAAGTGAAACTCCCTGGGTCTTTCTCCTTTCGAGGTAAGGCTTTGCCAAGGGGCTTTGCATTAGTGTAATGAGCTTCCACAGCTTTTTCTCCTTTAGTTTCCTTCAGTTTGTCCCATTAATCATCATTCAAGTGATTCAGAGAAGGTAAAGTCGTTTTCTTTGACTCGTAAAATAAGTTTCTATTTTTTAGGTTCGATACGGCGTATTGGCTAGCATCAATACGGAGTATTAAAGGCATGTTAGTTGCAACAAAAGTAGAAGTCGTCCCACTATTAACTCTCGGCATAATTTTAGTCGAGCTTTGTAAATTCCCAGATAATTTTTTATGCAAAATAACGCTCATTTGCGTGACTTGGATTTCCAAAGCTTTGATCGAGGCTTTTTGATTCCTTAATGCAAAATTCATGAAGGCTTGTATTTCATTGATCAAGTTGGAGTGTTCATCGTGCCTTTTTGCAATCTCGGCCATGAACATGTTTAAAGACTCTTCCAAAGTAAGCTCCATCATTGTTTCTTGTAATCTCTTCTCCAAACTGATTCTCGGGATTAGTAATGAGGTTGAGTCCCTATAAAACTCGAAAAATCAAGACCCGTTGTCTTAAGAAGCTTCCTATCCAATTGTGATACTCGTTCTGGGTCTTTGAAAGGTTGAATGAGTTCTCTGACCTCCTTGTAACGTACTACCTACAACAGAGGACAAACAATCAGTAGTATATGCTTCGAAAGAAGGTATACGATAAAGCACAGAAACGAAATACAAAAATTAAGAGTCTGTTAATGTATCAGATAGTCTATACGCCGTATTCAATTATCTTGAATACGCCATATGAAATTTATGAACAGAATACGTTGTATTAGTTACGAAAATTTATACGCCGTATCCAAAGGGATGGATACGCCGTATTGGTTTGAAAAAAATTATACAACAGACTTTGAATAATGCAGAAAAACACACAAACATACAACATGAAAAAATATACAATGCAGAAAATCAAACACACAAAAACAAACGCGCAAATATGCAAATTAATCTAACCTAATCTAAACTAAAACACTAATAAATAAGAATTAAACAACTTCACTCCCCGGCAGTGACGCCAAAAACTTGATGTGTCGTTGTGAGTAGGTATTTTATGTATCAAGTTTTACTATTCATTTTATGCCAACTATACCTAAAAACAACACTCTAACGGGCAGTGTACCCGGTCAGAAGGAGTTTCGTGGTAAGTAGGGTGTCGATCACTAACAAAGAGAGCGTTAATTCCTAATTCTATCAGTATTTTAATTATCTAAGTTAGACCTAAAACTAATGCAAAAGGGGGGTTTTCAGCTTGAGAGACTGGCACAATTTTGAGTATTTAACCTAAGGTTTTGATGACAATTAACACACACAAGGCGATTGACAGAAGATAAAGATACGGTGAAGCCTATTGTAAGGGAAACATATTGACCATATTTATTCCAATTAAAACGCAGGTTTGTTTATTAGTACAATGATTACTTATCTCGAGGCGACATATCATTCCTAGATTTAGGCAGTACTTCATCCTAAAACCTAGACATGCTAATTCTGTCACAATTATACGCATCAGCATAAAGCATCATTTTACTGATTATAATTCATCTTAGAAGGCAATAATGGTGATCTTATTAGATTCTAGCTCATCGAGACTTTACTAACTTACTACTTACGGTATATTATATAAGTGGTAGTTTCACTATCCAAACTAAGCCAAGGGAATCAGAACGTTATTTGTTAGAATCATTCTAGGTCACCTGCTAGTCTAACTTATTCACTAAACCAAAGGCACTATCTGATATCTAGTTAAGCTATAGGCAATATCCTTAGACACGGATTTAGCAGGACTTTATTTGTGATCCTATTAATTCTACCAATATAAATTACTATGTAAGAACTATCGGTTATCTAGTTAAGCTACAGACGATATCCCTAGATATGGATTGAACGCATATTAAAGCACATAAACGAGTATCATGTAATAAACATAATCATTAACCAACGATAAATTAAGCAATCGAGATAAACAAACCAAACATTGAAATCTTCATACATATGGCTGATACCTAAAGGTATCAGCCAATAACCATTGTGATGAATACAAACATAATAATCGAATCAAACAAGGTAAACTAACCGAGTTAAATGAATGATACCAAAGATCGAATGATTATCAAGAATATATGAATTACAAGGGTTTCCCTATGAATTGAAGCATGTTGCTGCACCTTCTAGGCTTTTTTATCTTCTGAAAATTGACCTTTGTATTAAAAGCATACCTAAAACTAAGTTTAGAGTCTGGAAACAGGTCGATACGCCATATCGAGCGATGTGGGATACGGCGTATTGGGGATTTCTTAGAGTAACAACCACGTTCAATATCTTCCAGAATATTTTATTGCTATATCTTGGATACGGCATATTGAGATCTTCTGGATACGACGTATTGGATCTTTAATCCTTCGTGGTTATTTGTGAAGTGCAGGCATGGATACGCCATATCTTCTTGATGGATACGGCGTATTGATGTAAAACCAGTTGGTTCTTCTTCGTTGACCAAAGTATTATATACGGCGTTTCGTTGATGTGGATACGGCATATTCTTCAAAGTCAGGCAATGGTCTTTTGATTTGTCAAAGTCTTGGATACGTCGTATAGGTCTAGAATAATACGGTGTATTGGCTGTCAGATCAGTATACTTTCTCGAACTCTTCATTTAAGCTCCAAAATGCGTGCCTTTTAGCATATCTTCACCAAGTACTCCATAATTACTGCAATTCACAAATACAAACGGTTAAGTAACAATTCTTTGCAATAATTATACAAAATGGGTTAATTACATGGGATAAATGATGCTATAAAAGTGACGTTATTTGATGTCATCACCCACGGAGTGGATTCTTCCATCTGTTTTTCTAACAAAGTTGTTTGTTTATTAAAATTCCCTTTTGAGTATATGTAACACCCCCATTTTTACAATATAGCAGCGAAAGCTAATCTGGGGTATTACTTCATGGAAACAACAATCATAATCATAGAAAACGACCCAAAAGAGACGTTTGTTCAAAAGATATGTTATCATTCATTTCAAATCAGAGTTTTACAAAGGCAGGTCCCAAAATCTAGTTACATACAATGTGAATGATAACAAGTTTTAGCCATCTTCATGTCCATGCCACTCCGTGCCGTAAGTTGCTCAATTACCTGAGATAAACATGCTAAAAAGTCAACACAAAGGTTGAGTGAAATTCATAGGTTTGATAAACAGTTTGAATACAAGTCATAGTGTAATAATTGTACAAACACAATTATTATGAAAATGGTATTGTTATGATCTTGGGTCACGTTATTATATACCCGTTATTTGTAATAATTGCAACGAATACAATTATCATAGTAACAGTGTATTACTGCGTTATTGTCTTGTTTGGTCTGATTGGTCATGTTCCTTGTCTGGTCTAAGCTCATGGCACACAAACTGACTAGTGTATATATATACCCAAAATGATGTGATATATATATAGAGAGAGATAATGGCCCTCGGTGTAGGTAATTGCCATATACCTATGAAATTCAAATATAGTGTGTTTGGTTACCTATCCGGTTAACACAAACAGGATTCGTCAATCCTGATAGATCTATCCACAATATTCGCGTTCACCCGAAAGTGATTAATGGTCCATGATAATGAGGGACTTTTGGCATAATGTAACTTAGACAGTAGCTGTAATAGTGTATCAGGATAGCATATAACTTGTAAAAACACTTGTATTCCTGGTTTAAGCATGTATAAGTCTTTGAAAAGTAATCACCATTTGTTTTAAGGTAACGAGTATGTTAAAGAGTTTTGGTAACATGCATGTATCACACATAGGGGTTTATAGAACATGTAAATAAGTAAAGGCAGAGGTTATGAATCTCACCAGTATGTAGAATGTAATTAATATTCCAAAATGAAAGCTGACGACCATATTCAATCTTAACCGGGGATGGGTTGATATAGATAATGAGAATAAACCAGCCCGTCACGCAAACCTGCATGAGTAATATATTTTCAAGTCCTTAGTAGATTGTACTCTAGAACTTTGATTAGAGAGTCTATTATTATATGGAGTTTGATTTGGAAAGTTCTTAGAATTATTGTATCAACGTTCGGGCCATTCATAATTTAGAGTCATTCAGTAAAACGTTTGGAGGGCTTTTAGGGCAACAATAAATTGTAAAACCCAACAACTCAGTCAGACCGTAATTACCAAGATCGATACCTACTTAATATTAGCTTCCCTGGTATTGTGTGTGATACGATATAATCGGTTTTAAGTGTTTTAATCAATATCTGGAAATGTTAAGCACGTCAAGCGTTAATTAAAGTTATGTCTTGTAATATTTTGAACATGATATACCAAGTAAACCTTGTACTTTGGAAAGTGACATAATAGACCCCTATAGTTATAACTTTGATAAAATGACATATTCAGCCCCTTTAGTTATAAGTTTCAGAAAGTTATGATATATACCCCTTGCATGGGTTAATATGTACAAAACATGTCCAAATTTGCCATGTAAGTTATCTTTAACATTTCAATTGACATTCTATAAGTGTATATAAACTAAAATAATGATGATTTAACACAAACGCATGTTTAAACTAAATATTCGTTAGTGGAAGCAAAAGGGTCAAATTAGGGGTTCAAAATGTAAACGCGCGGTTTTAAGTTCCAAATTCTTTTCTATAATCAATTAAAGTGGTTATTTTAACATTAGTTAAGAAATGCTATGGAATTTATTATGTAACATATACATTTAAACATTAGACATTAAGTTTCTTTTTGAAAATACTCAATTTAGGGTTTGGGTGTAGGTTTTGGGTTCAAAATGGAATCATGAGCATGAATTGAGTTATGAAACTTTAAAAAGAGTTTATTTAAGATCATATGAACATTATAAGAGTGTAGGAGCAGAATTAGAACATCCAAAACCTGGGTTTGAGCTTCAAGGAGCAAAAATGGTGGAAACGGGTCGTTTCGGGTAGTATTTCCACTCGTACGCCTTGTATCTTGTTCCCGGGGCTTCAAATCTTCAAATATTTGCTTGATTACTTCTCTTAGATCTTCTTAGAACTTATAGGATCAAATTATTTCTACCTTGAATGGGTTATAGAGGAGGAAGTGGGGGATGAGTTCAAATGAATAGTTTAGGTCTCTATTTATACTTGAAATGATCTTGGAGGCTAAGGTAAGCTTTGTAACCAGGAGAGGACATATAGGAGGTCTATAGGATGATGAGGAGAGGCTACTTGATGAGTTTCATGAGCTAGAAACTAGCTTTGATGTGTTGGTTACCCCATGTGATACCGCGGCTAAGTGGAGAAGAAAAAGGAAACCATGTGCCAATTTTTGTACTATAAATGAAGAAGATATTTAGGAGAGGTTCTTGTAAGCATCTTAGGATAGTGTGGTGCTTGTCATGGAGGTGCTTGTTTGCAAAACGATTAGTTAAAATGGGTCAAAATGAAAGAAACTAAGTTTCGGGTACATTAGGGCTTATTTAGGGTTTTCAAGCTTGTAATTCATGTAAATTTGATTAAGAATGATATGTTACTGATCTTAAGGTTTGTATTAAGGATTATAATCAAGGTTTGATAAGTGGTTTGGGTTAAAATTGGTAGAAAATGAGTAAACAGGTCAAAAGTTCTAATTAGGGCATAATTAGGGTTTTCTAGGTTTATCTCTTGTATAATTGAAGTAAAATGATGAAATGATGATGGAATATGATTGAGAATGTTGTAAACTAAGTTATTACAACTTATTTGAGTATTGGTTTAGGTTTACAATGGATGAAAACGAAGAAACGGGTCATGGTTTAGAAATTAGCTCGGTTTAGGGTTTCTGAGTTTTGAATTAGGGTTTTGAGTGTAAAAAGATGTATGAAAGCTTATGAATAGAATAATTAGGGTTCACTCATTGTATATTGAGTGTAGTAGCTTGTACATTCACTTTAGATATTAACCCTTCATGGAATTTAGGGTTTAGAGGTATACGATAACGGTTTAAAGCCCGTTTTGATATAACGTTGTGAATGGTACATTATAGGAATAATGTACTTTGTAATAAGGATATGATGATATTGACTTGACATATTGTGATGTTTTCTTGACATATATGAAGACAGGATGGCCATAGATAGGTTGCGTGAGCTCGTCTACTTTAGTTATGCAAGTTATTTTGTATACTGAGATATTGACAATGCAAGTAATGTAATAAAGCGAAAAATTTCCCCGTATAATTGTGATCATAGTAAAATAGGTTTTGCATTTGATGAAAATTTTTGGGTTGTTATAGTATACAATCTTTCAAGATGTATGACTCATTCTTGATCTTTCTAAAAAGTATCTTTTTTCAGCCGACTTTTCACATTGTGGAACAAACAAGTCATAAAGATTATTTAATTTTTTATAATAAAAAGTTTGATTAAATCACTTAATTTTGATCGACTTTCTTGGGCAAGACGAATTGTTTCGTCAGATTCAGGAGCTAACATTAAAGCAATATTATTATTATATCAACCTATATCATATAAACAAGGATTCGCTCTTTGAGCTTTCTTGAGGAACTCGAGTTTAACAAAACTCATTTTATAATTATGATTAAGCATATTCATTATTTGAACTGATTGACCGGTTTTGTATACAATATCATCTAAAACTTTTATTTTATTTTCCAAAGCAATGACTTTTTCAAGGTCCTTGTCTTCATGAGTTTTGTAAAACTTCTTTTGAGCCTCTTTTTCTTGTGACATTATGGAGATTGACTCTTGATGTGCAATAAGCTCTTTTTTCATTTCTAAAATCGTTTGATTTAAATCATTTATCTTTCGAGTATATTCATTAAATAACTTTTCAGAAGACATTTTGTGTGAGACTAATTCCCCTTTAGCTTTTGCACACTCAATTTCAACCTTTGATGCATAATTCACATCATGATACCTATCAAATTCAGCTTGGAATTTTTTAAGGTCTTTGAACATCAATTCATTATTCTTTACTAGTTCAGTGTTTGCTTCTTTGAAATGGTTGTTTGATGATTCTAAAAAATTATTTTTGTTTTTGAATCACTTAATTTTACTTTTTAATTTATCAACTAAAGTCTGGTTTGATGATTCCAAAAATTTATTACGGTTTTTGTTGTCATCAGTTTCACATTTTAGTTTCTCAATTAAAGAAGCAAGCAAATTACGTTCTCTAGCAAGATCATCATCATCATGATCAGCCTGATCTCCATTAGTACTCATCTAATAAATCAATAATGATATTATTATCACCTTGTTCATCTGGATATGTGTCATTAACAGATTCAGGTTGCTCAAGATGTTGTCTGTCATTGGCAAACACATTATAGTTATCATCATCTTGTACCTTTTGCAATAGCTCAGCATCAAATATGGGTCCAGAATTATTAGCAGCATTTGGAGTGACCTCTTGAATCTGTGCCATGGACAAATAATGTGCTTCCAATTCCTGATCTTCAGGTTCATCATTAGTGTCATCCCTCCAATCAACTTGTTCAGTAGTCAACTGGATTTTAGCTTCCTCTTACTTACGCAAAAGCATCTTCTCCTTATGATAAGTTGCATCCTTTGCCCGTTTTAGTTTTTGACATTTCCTTGATACATGCCCAAATTCCTTGCAGTTATAACATTGAATCCCAGATTGTTGCACCACCTATGTACCTACATTCTCCCTAGACTGATCAACATTGATTGTCCTCTAATTATCATACCTAGTTCCTCTATTGATTCTTAGAGTATTGTCTTGATTTGCTCTAGTGGTGTTTGATGAAGTTGAGGTTGTTGTTGGTAGGTTTGTAGATTTTCTTGAATGATAGAGAGATTAAAGCCATTAGTTTATTGATGTGTTTTCATGTAGGGTCAATTTCTTAATTACCAAGTTTTAAATTTATATTTAGCTAACTTATCCTAAAACAACACTTTACCGTGCAGTGTACACGATGGGTGGTGTTAGTGGTAAGTAGGTGTCAAACACGAAGAGTGTGGTCGTCTAACCTATATTCTATCAGTATTTTAATTACTCTAATTAAGTTAATTTTAATTACTTGTTAAACCTATGCTAAACATAGTTCTAATGGTAATGGGGGGTTTTTAGCCCTAAGAGAGCTGGCACAGGTCTTTATGGTTGACAATAATCATTTCTAAAACACAATTATACATGCAAGGAAAAAATCAGAAGATAAAAGAGCGGTACTAGCCAATTGATTAGAAATCCGTGTTTGCTTTTAAATACGATTTATTTGCTAGCTTGTTAATTTAGTGGCAATGATTCTTGTCTCGATTCGGCTTATCTATTAAGACTTAGGCGGGACATCATCCTAAGACCTAGACACGTTGAATCCTGTCACAATTAACGTATCCGCATAAAGCATCCTTTTAGTTTAATTATAATCTATCTAGGGATTAAAGCAATAGTGGTCTTGTTAAACCCTAGCCCATTGGGACTTTACCCACTTACTGTTTGACGGTATTTTATATACTGGTAGTTCAGTGTTCAAGTCTTTATCAATTAATTAAGAACATACTTGTTGAAACGTTACGGGTCACCTGCCAGTCCAACTAAGCTCATAATTTAAAGACAAAGATAGAACATTATTTGTGATCATATTGGTCCAGTAATATAAAACACAATATGGAGAGCTATCCCAGTTTCTAGTTCACTTGTTAGGCGTAAATAGATCCAGTTAAATGATAGGTCGCATATTCAAACACGTAGACAAGTATCATGTGATAAACATAATTAAACTTTCAACGATAAATTATGAAATCGATTTTAAAACAAACCAAACATTAAACCTTCATTAAGATGGCTAATACCCTAGGGTATTAGCCCATAACCATTGTAATTATACAAGCGTGATCAAATAACCAAGGTAAACTAAACGTTTTACCGAATGATACCAAAAATTAAATGATTACAAGAGTATAGGAATTACACGGTGTCTTCTATGGAATTGTGATCGATGCTTGACCTTTGGTTGCTCTTCTTTTCTTTAGAAAATCATCTTTTATGTGTATGGTATGGAGAATATGATTTTGCACACTAAAAACTCGTTTAGAGGTATACGATAATGGTTTAAAGCCCGTTTTGATATAACGTTGCGAATGGTACATTATAGAAATAATGTACTTTGTAATAAGGATATGATGATATTGACTTGACATATTGTGATGTTTGCTTGACATATATGAAGACAGGATGGCCATAGATAGGTTGCGTGAGCTCGTTTTTCTACTTTAGTCTAGCCATTATTTTGTATAAGAGATATCTGTCAAGCAAAAAAAAAGGTTATCGTAATAAAGCAAAAAATGTCCGTATAATTGTGTCATAGTAAAGGTTTTGCATTTGTGAAAAATTTTGGGTTTGTTATGAGGGGGGTGGTCTCCCACCCCTCCTTAAAGAAATCTCATCCCGAGATTTAATTGAAAGTTATAGTGGTATTGTTTGGGAATAGGCATGAATTTGATTTTTATGTTAGGCTAATCAAGGTTACAAGTCCACGTGTGTGATGCATTTATAATTATGTTGCGCACCATAATTATAATTACCTCCTTTCACACGTCTACTTATTTTCAAGATCACACCTCTTGACGATAGCCAATAGAATTTCTTCAGATCCTGATAGAACTTGGGTGGATGAAATACTTTGATTTAGAGAACCTGTAGGTTATGGGCCTACCACGCTTCTGTTGCACTACTGTGATCGTAAAGAATCGTTATTCATTAACCTTTAAAAGTCAACATCGAATAAGAAATGCTAATACAGGTTCTTTGTCAATATTTTATTCCTGTGGTTATTGAAATCATTTGGCATTGTATAGATTCTTGTGTGTTTCCTTGTTATTATGTTGCAGAATATAACAGAGAATATTTTTTTTTAGAATACGGAGATCATGTGTGATGTCAAGGAATGATTGTAAGAGAGTTGCTAATCACGTAAGATAAAAATTTTGAAATGAACAGACGATGAAGGTAATAATGATAATGAAGGTAATAATGATAATGATTAAGGAACGGGTTGAAAGAAACTTGTTTGTACGTATGTTATATACTTAAGCCTATTTATTTATAATTTGTCACTTACAAAAATAAGCGTTCAACTTCTTGTAACTGAGAATTTATAAATTCATAGTTCGGAGATTTATAATTTCTTATTCAAATGAAGAGTGATCTGATTCATTTCAATAAGAATGATCATAAATGCCTTACCGTAAGCATAAAAACATAATATCGAAAATGGTAATTTGTAGAAAATGAAAGATCAGGAAAGTGTAAGAAAATAATGAGAAAGTTATTTGTACTTACAGCCCATATAGACCGAGGATGATAATTTATTTTCAAAGGTATGATGAGAGTAGAGTTTGAACATAATAGAATCGATGGAATTGACAAATAATGTCGAGTTTTGATATCATCAGATAACAAGATGTAACAGGAAATATCACTTTATTATTTCATGGATAACTTTACATATGAAACTCTAAAAGAGTTGATACTTATGCTAAGTATCTTGAGATAGGAGTTGCCACTAAAAGAAAACAGACTACAAGGATTGTAGCTTGATGAGTTTACAGATCGAAGAAGATCTGATGAAATTTGTATAACCTCGAGATGTGTTCTAGGTAGAAATCCTAATGTGAATAAAAGCAAGCATGTCTCTAAGTTAGGCATTCTTGTGGCCCTGTTTTTGCTTTTGAGGCATTGATTCGCATAAGTCCCTTATCTTTCCACAGGCACAAAACAGATAACGGCACTGTTTGTTGGTTGTTTTTAGTAGCCGGTCTTCTGCAGTTCTTGGTCAGATGACCTATCTTGTTGCAAGTTCGACACTTGACAGTGCAAGGTCCTATGTGATGCAGGGTGCATCTTTTACACAAGGGACGGTTTCCAGTATACCCAATTTAAATAGATGGCAAGTAAAAGTCCTGAAGGTTTAATTTGATTCCTGTTCTTACTGCTTTTGAGAATCATTGTTAGCGGTTGTTATTGTTATGGTTATTCTGAAAGTTGTTGTTAGATGATGTCTCCCTTATCCTCAACTTCGTTTACGATCATTAGCCATCTTGCACAGATCATGCTTTATAATTATCTTATCCAAAACCCTCTTAGGCTAATGTGATATGGCTTCCTCCAAAGTTATAGGTGCTTCGAGCAGGTAGACGTTTCCTTCAATACTTCTAGGTAATCCATTGAATGAAAGACTTCCAAAGTATCTCTCTTTCTTCGGTCTTTGTACCATGTTTTGCATAAGACGGCAATTCTAGAAATCTCCTAATGTAAGTCTTAAGATCATTTCCTTTCACAACCAAGTTTGTAAAAATCATCTTCCATTTTCTTATTTCATTCGAGGGCAATACTTATTGGTTAAAAGTCTTTTCAATTCGTCCAATGATTTAAATGGCTTGATCATTCTAAATTCCAATAGTGAGCTAATGATATTCCATCCAAGGACCAGGGCATCACGTATTATAGTACCGTTAGCATATGTCACTTTGTATTCCCTCGCACAGTTGGCTACGGAAAATCCGATTCATTCTGATCAAACCAGCGAAATGCAGGTTAATTTGCACCTTCCGTCCAATTGAAGTCATGAAAGGGATGACAGCTAACGCACTTTCTTTATAGTTTCGCCGTTTTTGCTAACAGGAGTTCCAGTATGTCTGGTGGTTCCCTTGTTTGGGATTACTACACATGCCATTGATGCAAGCTTGGTGTTATTAGAGCTTAGGAAATTGCCATCATTAATTAGTTGTTGGACGGCAGCTAAAGTTATGGCTGGGTTACCAGATGTTGGGTCCTTATTAGGAGGCAATTTTATCAACAAAGAGAATACGTAATAAAGAATGACATTCAAAAGTTATAAAAGGTAAAAAAAAGAAAGAGTAAGTTGCTTATTTTTTTTGAATTTTAAAGCATTAGAGTTATGGTATGATTCATGAAGACGGAGATAATGATGCAATTGGTGGAAATGATGATGAAAGAGCGATAAGTTGGAAACAATAAGATACGAAACGGGATTGCCTTTATAAATAACTTGCCTTCTTACTGTACATAGTCAAGATTTGACAAGCGTTTTTATTTATACCACACATCCCGTGGCTAGGATAAAGTTATAAATAGCTTGATGATTTTGATCCGGTAGATGACATCCTAAAGATCTTCCTGATTTGTTTGGTGACGAGCTTGGATTTTCTCAATGATTTGTTCAAGATCGGAAATTCTGTAGTGAGCAAAGGCAATCTTATCCTTTTGCCCTAACCGCTTCTTTTGATGTTTGATAATCTGAGTACGAATTCTCTTAAGTTCGGTCTTCAGTTCGTTACCATTAATACGTCCTTCTTCCATTTTCTCAATGCGGTGAAAAGAGAGTTCATCTAAGTAATTCAAAATATCTTCGACTTGTTTCTCATGATGTTTCAGATACATCTTAATTGAACATTTTCCTATTTCAAATATCTGAGGTGGGGTAGGAGTATAAACTGAGGAAGATGGTGATACCAAATTATGAGTTTGATTCCGAGATGAATTAGATAACGTAGTTGAGGAAGAAGATGGGGAACGGATTCGCTTCTTAGGTGGTAATAATTCTTCAGGAATAAAGAAATATCGAGGATCAAATAGTAGTGATGGTGGTAATACCAGAGATGGAGTCAAAATAGCTGGTGAAGTAATAGGATCTGGTGGTGAAATAGGTAATTCTTTTAGCATAAAATGCTTGTACGTCCTTTAAATAAGGATTATTGTAGAAAGATGAGAATACTGGTGGGATCATATTTTCTTTAGAGTTTTCCGAAGAGTTAAAAGAACTGCTTCCTGCTGAAGCTGGGAAATAATCCGATGAGACCGAAGTATAGTTAAGAATATTCATAGAGGAAAAAGCATCCTCAATATCAGAAGTAGAGCGGTTGGGAGAAGACATCGTTCTGTTAACAACCCAGTCGTAAATAACATAAGTTATTTATGTAATAGTATAATAGATATGTATATTTACATACTTGTTCCGGAATGTAGTGGCACGGAGGACTTTGATGGCTGAAAAAGAAATGTGGTTATAGTTAAGGTTGTTGACCCTTGTTCTCTTAAAACCCAGTGGCGCTGAACCAATCGTATAACACCCCCATTTTTACAATATAGCAGCGGAAGCTAATCTGGGGTATTACTTCATGGAAACAACAATCATAATACATAAGAAACAGACCCAAAAGAGACAGTTAGTTCAAAGATACGTTATATCATTCATTTCAAATCAGAGTTTTACAAGTGCAGGTCCCAAAATCTAGTTACATACAATGTGAATGATAACAAGTTTAGCCATCTTCATGCTCAGCCACTCCTCCGTGCAGTAAGTTCTCAAGATACCTTGAGATAAACATTGCAAAAAAGTCAACACAAGAGTATGAGTAAATTCATAGTCTTGATAATAGTATGAAATACAAGTCATAGTGTAATAATTGTACAAACATAATTATTATGAAAATGGTATTGTTATAATCTTGCCCGTTATTTGTAATAATTGCAACGAATATAATTATCATAGTAACAGTTTATTACTGTGTTATTATCTTATTTGGTATGTTTTGTCTGATTGGTCATGAGGGGAAAGTGAAAGAGAAGTGGGATTAGGGTGAAGAGAAAAAAGTGATGGATGGAGGGTGGGACGTGGTGCAGGATAAAGGGAAAGGTGGATAGAAATGTAGTAGTGGGTAGTTAGTCTTATTGTGAGGAAGGGAGATGGGAGGGCGTGAATATTGATGAGATGGTAAAGTTGTTAAAGGACGGGGTGTTGTGTGATATTTGATGGGGTTAGTGTGAAATGTAGTATTAGGTTAAGTGAGCTAGATAATTGTATGGTGTATATCCGGATTTGCCTATTACTGTTACCTAAGCCCCATGGCACACAAACTGACTAGAGTAAATATATACGCCAAAATGATGCTAGATATAATATATAGAGAGAGAGAATATGGCCGCTCGGATTAGTAATTGCCATATACCTACTGAATTCAAAATATGTGTGTTTGGTTCCTATCGGCTAACACAAACTGGCTTCGTCAATCCCGATAGATCCTATCCACAATATTCTGCGTTCACCTGAAAGTGATTAATGTGTCCCATGATAATGGAGGGACTTATTTGGCATAATGAAACTTAGACATTAGCTGAAATAGGTATCAGGATAGCATAAAACTTGGTAAAAACACTTGTATTCCTTTTTTTAAGCATTATAAGTCTTTGAAAATAATCACATTTTATAATTAAACGCGTTATGTAAAAGATTATGTAACAAGCATGTATCCCCCGCGGTTTATAAACATGTAAATAAGAATAGGCGATGATATGTAAATTACACCTGATATGTAAATTTAAAAAATAATCCAAAATGAAGCTGATTACCTTAATCACAATCATAACCCGGGGAGGGTTTAATATAGCAAAATGATAAAAATCAGCCACGCACTCAACCTTGAGAAAATATGTCAATTCTATAGGTAAGAATGTACTCAAGAACTTTAGGTTCAGATAGTGCTAATATTGTTATGAGTTTGATTTGGAAAGTTTTTGAATTAGGGTATCACATTCGGGCCATCATATTACAGTAAAGTGTCTTGAGTAAATGTTTGAGGAGCAGGCACTTAAATCGTAAAACCCAACAACTCAGTCAGAACGTAAAACGCAAGATGAAACTCTTAATATGAGCTAGGAAGCTCCCTAGTATTGTGATACTATAATATCGGTTTAAAGTGTTTAATCAAATATCTTGAATGTTAATCACGTCAAGCTGTTAATTAAAGTTATTTCTTGTAAGGTTTTGAACATGATTTTTTATACTTTTTCAAAATGTTACATTATAGACCCTTGAGAATGAAAAGTGGCAAAATATACCCTTGGAGTTTGCACTTTTATAACAGAGTTTGATGCTTCAAGTTAAAAAAGATAAACCAAGTATACCTTGTACTTTGGAAAGTGACATAATAGACCCCTAGTTATAACTTTGATAAAATGACATATTCAGCCCCTTTAGTTATAAGTTTCAAAAAGTTACGATATATACCCCTTGCATGGATAATATTTACAAAACATGTCTAAATTGCCATGCAAGCATATTATAACATTTCAAATAGAATATTTAAAAAGATATCTATAAACTAAAATATTGAAGATTTAAAACGCAACGAAGTTTAAAATAACTATACGTTAAGCTAGTAAGCAAAACGGGTCAATTAGGTTTCAAACATAAACGCGCTGGTTTTTAAAGTTCAAGATACCTTCTATAAACAATAAAGTGTTTATTTTAAACATTATATAAGCATGCTATGATAGATTATAACAACAGTTTAACCATTATGACATTTAGTTTAAGAAAAACATAAATTAGGGTTTCGGATGTATCGTTTTGGGCCAAAATGGAAAATGAAGCATGGAAATTGAGTTTAATAAGAACTTTAAAATGCGTTTAATTAAGATCATATGAACATTAATAAGAGTGTAGGAGCGAATAAGAACATCCCAAACTTGGGGATTGAGCTTCAAGGTGGACAAAAATGTGGAAACTTGGTCGTTTCGTTAGATTTCCACCTCGTACGTCCTGTAATCTTGGTTCCCGGGCTTCAAATCTTCAAATATATTGCTTGATACTTCTCTGTATAATCTTCTTAGAACTTATTAGGATACAAATTAAATTCTGCCTTGAATGTAATAGGAGGAGGAAGGGGGAAGAGTTCAACAGTAATAGTTTAGTGTCTCTATTATACTTGAAATGACTTTGGATAGGCTAAGGTAAGCTTTGTAACCGGAGAGGACATAAAGAGGTCATATAGGATGAGGAGGAGGAGTCTACTTGAAGAGTTTCAATGACTAGAAACTATGCTTTGATGTGTGGTTAACCCCATGAGATACCCTGCGTATAATTGGAGAAGAAAAAGGAAACCATGTGCCAATTTTTGTACTATAAATGAAGAAGATATTAAGGATAGGGGATGTTCTGCAAGCATCTAAGGAAAGTGTGGTGTAGTCATAAGGTTTCTTGTTTGTGCAAAACTTATTAGTTAAAAATGTCCAAACAAGAAAGAAACTAAGTTTCGGGGTACATTAGGGCTTTATTTAGGGGTTTTCAAGTTTAATTCAATGTAATTTGAATTAGAATAAATGTTACTGATCTTAAGGTTTGTATTAAGGATTATAATCAAGAATTGATAAGTGGTTTGGGTTAAAAATGGTAGAAATGATTAACAGATCAAAATATCTAATTAGGGCATAAATAGGGTTTTCTAGGGTTTAACTCTTGTATTATTTGATAGTAAAATGAATGAAAGATGATGGAATAAGATTAGATAATGATGTAAACTAGTTATTAAAACTTATTTTGATTATTGTATTTATAGGTTTACAGTGGATGAAAGCAGAAGAACGGGTCCTAGTTTTAGAAATTAAGTGCACGTTATAGGGTTTTCCCTAGTTTTGATTTAGGGTTTTGGAGTGTAAAAAGAAGTAAAGAAAGTTTGAATAAATAATTAGGGTTTAATCATTTTAAATGAGTTAGTAGATGAATACAAGTTGGTTGGAGATGAAATTAAAAGAAAATCGGAGGTAAAATGGTATTTGTGGATGTCCATGCTTTAATGACTTGTTACGTTGTGCTTTGAAACTTGTACTCTATCTTGAGGGAGTTTAAATTCAAATGAGGATGTTATATATGACTCGTAAGAGCATGCTTTTAGAAGCATGTACATTCACTTTAGATATAAACCCTTGCATGAAATTACGGGTTTAGAGGTATACTGAAAACGGTTTACAAGCCCGTTTTGATATAACGTTGTGAATGGTAAATTAACAATAATGTACTTTAGAAATAAGGATAATGAAATTGACAAGAGAATTGTTGATTTTTCTTGCGACATATATAAGAATGGATGGACCAATATAGTTTTGCGTAGAATCTCGTCTATCATTAGTATTGCAAGTTATATTGTATACTGCAGATATTTGACAATGCAAGTTAATGTTAACAAGCAAAAAAATATCCCCGTATAAATGTGGAACATAGAAAAATTAGGTTTTGCATTTGATGAAAAATTTTGGATTGTTATAGTGTACAATCTTTCAAGATGTATGACTCATTCTTGATCTTTCTAAAAAGTATCTTTTTTCAGCCGACTTTTCACGTTGTGGAACAAACAAGTCATAAAGATTATTTAATTTTTTATAATAAAAATTAGTGAATAAATCACTATAATTTTTGATCGACATTCTTGCATTCTGGGCAAGAGACGAATTGTTTTGTCAAATTCAGGAGCTAACATTAAAGCAAAATATTATTATATCAACCAATATCATAAAAAAACAAGGTATTCCGCTCTTTGGATGAGCTTCTTCCTTGCGGACCACGAGTTTAAAAAAACACATTATTAAAATATGAAAGCAAATTCATTATTTAACTGATTGTACCGTTTTTTTTATACAATATCATCTAAAACTGTTTATTTTATTTTCCAAAGCAATTCATTTTCCAAGTCCTGTCCTTCATGAGTTTTGTAAAACATCATTTGAGCACTTTATCTGTGACATAATGAGATTGACTCTTGATTGCAATAAGCTCTTTTTTTCATTTCTAAAACGTTGATTTTAAATCATATTAATCTTTCGAGTATAATCCCATAAAATTAACTTTATCAGAAAACATTTTGTGTAAGACGATTCCCCTTTGCTTTGCACACTCAATTTCAACCTTTGAATTATTCTTTACTAGTTCATTGTTTGCTTCATTGAAATGGTTGTTTGATGATTCTAAAAATTTATTTTTGTTTTTGAATCACTTAATTTTACTTTTTAATTTATCAACTAAAGTTTGGTTTGATGATTCCAAAAATTTATTATGGTTTTTGTTGTCATCAGTTTCACATTTTAGTTTCTCAATTAAAGAAGCAAGCAAATTACGTTCTCAAGCAAGATCATCATCATCATGATCAGCCTGATCTCCATTAGTACTCATCTAATAAATCAATAATGATATTATTATCACCTTGTTCATCTGGATATGTGTCATTAACAGATTCAGGTTGCTCAAGATGTTGTCTATCATTGGCAAACACATTATAGTTATCATCATCTTATACCTTTTGCAATGGCTCAGCATCAAATATGGGTCCAGAATTATTAGCAGCATCTGGAGTGACCTCTTGAATCTGTGCCATGTACAGATAATGTGCTTCCAATTCCTGATCTTCAAGTTCATCATTAGTGTCATCCCTCCAATCAACTTGTTCAGTACTCAACTGGATTTTAGCTTCCTCTTACTTACGCAAAAGCATCTTCTCCTTATGATAAGTTGCATCCTTTGCCCATTTTAGTTTTTGACATTTCCTTGATACATGCCCAAATTCCTTGCAGTTATAACATTGAATCCCAGATTGCTGCACCACCTATGTACCTACATTCTCCCTAGACTGAGCAACATTGATTGTCCTCTGATTATCATACCTAGTTCCTCTATTGATTCTTAGAGTATTGTCTTGATTTGCTCTAGTGGTGTTTGATGAAGTTGAGGTTGTTGTTGGTAGGTTTGTAGATTTTCTTGAATGATAGAGAGATTAAAGCCATTAGTTTATTGATGTGTTGTCGTGTAGGGTCAATTTCTTAATTACCAAGTTTTAAATTTATATTTAGCCAACTTATCCTAAAACAACACTTTAACGGGCAGTGTACCAGATCGGGTGGAGTTTTGTGGTAAGTAGGGTGTCGAACACTAAGAGTGAGGTCGTTAACCTTATATTCTATCAGTATTTTAATTACTCTAATTAAGTTAATTTTAATTACTTGTTAAACCTATGCTAAACCTAGTTCTAATGGCAATGGGGGGTTTTTAGCCTAAGAGACTGGCACAGGTTTTATGGTGACAATAATCAATTCTAAACACAATAAACATGCAAGAAAACAATCAGAAGATAAAAGAGCGGTACAAGCCAAATGATAGAAAACCCTGTTAGCCATATTAAATCCGATTGAATGCTAGCTTGTTTATTTAGTGCAATGATTTCTTGTCTCGAAGCGGCATATCATTCTCCCTCTTAGCAAAATGGAGGTGTGTGGCAATTGTAGCACTTAACATTTGGTTTTATCAAAAACCAACTGGTTCCTTTGCTTCAAATTGTTGCTGTCTATCGTCTTTTGTAGACTTTTTCATCTCTCATCGAATATCCATGGCACTGCATTTCAAGTCCTATTTCTTTCTAAGTTAAATCACTCAAGACTGTTCCATGTCTTCATGATCTAATTGAGGGCAAACTGGATTGATTTGCAAATAAGGAGTATGATGAAGGTTTGTTATACTGTGAGTTTTGACCAGGTATTAGAAACTCTATAAGCGGTACTAACTCAATAGTACTGTGGTTGTTCTCAGGAGACCAAAATGCAATTTTGCGTGCTAGAGGATGATGAGTAGGGCCTTTTACATCATTCTCAAGACTCTTAGTTTATTATACAGATATATCAAAGCTGAGATTGTCCACTATGTGCTTGGTCTGTGATTAAGGAGAATTGAGACCAGCGCAACGAAGGTAGAGATCTAAGGAATTTCTAATTTGCATCCTCAGTGGATACACCTGCCCTATGAATTTTTAATTGACTCAGAAGACTTTGGAATCTGTCATACCTTTATGCAGTCCTTCTGAGTTTGATACAGAGAAACCTTTAAACTGTTGCTTTAGAATATACTTCCTGCTTTCTTCTTTGATTCGTTATTTCCACAAATCGATTTGATGGCATCCCACCTCTTTTTGATAAGTCATCTTATGAAATTTAGCAAGGATGCTTCTTCTGTAACGCCATAAAGCAAAGTGGTCCTTGCTTTTTCTTTCTCTTTCTCATGCGCTTGGATCTCTTTCTGCAGTCCTTGGAGGTTGTTCTGATTTGACTTGTGTATCTGTAGTCGATGATAAGGACATTCCCATTTTGTATTACTTCTCAGATTGGATAGTTGTCTGGGCCATATAATGTTCCTTTTCACTGGCCATAATATACGTATTCTCCTTTTTTAGAGAATAGGACAGTTGATGGTTGATACAGTATGAGGAGTTTGTTGTGTGGTGTTTTGTGCTGATGGTGGTGGTGGTAATGTGTGGAATTTCATTTGTGAACCAGCATGATTCAGCTTGTAAGATAAGATTTATAACTGGTTTTTGTTCTTTTATTAGAGTTTCGTCACAGGCTCTGCATACCACTTGTGAGTTAAAATGTAACAGATCTTTGAGCTGAAAGGGTGATAGCCAATATCTTGTATAAATACAGATGACCATCACTAGAAACATGAATATGAATACTATTGTATATGAGGAATTCTCTATAGTATTAAGAAGAAATTGAATAAACGTAAAATTTGATGTTCTATTTAATCTGTTAAAGTGATTATACGATCTATAACTATGTGATATGATTGTTTGAGATGTATATTGAAATGATATCTTTAATTATGCCATGAGGGTCTCTTTTATATAAAGATAAACCCTACTAGGCTTTCAAAACGCATATCAAGATAATTCTTATCTTTTACTTTTTTACTCTCATTCTTATCTCTTACACGAGGTACCTTAATACTTTTATACTCAACGGTACTAGATTTTGGATCAGTACTTTAACACTTTTGTACCTATCAGTACTAACTATAACTATCGGTACTAAGTATTATCACTAGGATACTAAGTCAGGAATGAATAATTCCAACAACATGTATGATTTGATCTCAACCTCGTTCGAGTAAAACCTAAGGTTAATTGCTAGGAAAGGCAAGCAAATTATTGATAAATAAAATTCACAAAACAAATAGATTAAGCATGAACAAATAAGGTAGTTGCTAGTAACTTTCCTCGATCATTCCATGATAAGATTGCTCATATATACCACACGCTCTGATTTAGAAATGATAAAGGACAACCTAAGTTGGCGTTACCATTAACGGTCAATTCGAACATCCAAAAGTTACATACTTTTTACAAAAGTGGTGATATCAGGCAATTTATACAAAATTATACATCGTTGTCTTTATCTCAACTTATCACGAATAATCGGATCCTTCAAGTATTTCATCAGTTTAAATGTTAGCGAACGGAACTATCAGTCATCTTCGCTTTTTTTGTCGCATTTTCTTTTTTCCTTTTTTTTTATAAACATAAACTCGGGCAAGTTCATCCGCTCTCGCATCATAATTTATGGATAATTTTTCCTTTAAACACTTATCTTAGGAGTAATAAATATCGAGAAAGTAGCAAATACACGAGTCACTTATTATTACATTTATTGGGCGATATTTGACCTAAACGGAGATAGAAAATTTCACTTTGAACGGGAATACAAAACTTTACACAATAGCAACTAGGCATCTTTGATTAAGTAGCTTAATCTTCAGGTTGGCTAAGGTGTAAGGTGTAAGAAATTTGGGGCATATGGTGTGAAAAAGACAGGAATGGCTCAACAGGTTTTTCTAGGGGATCTTACTCTTATAGTGAGAGTAAGCAAAGGGTTACACGGGGTTTAACTAACCAGTGTAGTTAGTTAATTACAACATTTAGGCTTTTTGGTGTATTCCTAGAAATTTACCAGTTAAACATGTTTCTCCATCTAAGTCCATAGTACTCATCGTTGTGTTAGAGTGGTCTACCAAGCAAGTTCTAAGTCCACTACTTCACGGACATCATAATTTTTGTGGAATTTTAGAAAACGTTTAGAAACCGATAAGGCTTATCCTCACATTTGGTATTAGGGTTATAGTGGCTGTGGTCAATGTAACTCAGTAATTTTTACAAATTTATGCTAAAAATATAAATTTGGCATAATTTAAGCATATAGCATATTTATTTGTAAAAAAGGGAAAGTATGAGTTATTAATTTCATTCCCAATGAGATTATGACAACGTCTCGTTGTATAGATAAACATTAAAGAAAAGTGGGAAATAGGAAATAGAAAGAGGATCTCCCCTGACTTGTTGTCGGGATGATTCTCTAATTGAGTTCTTGAGCAAAAGTGTGTTGCGAGCTTCAGAATGCTCGTACAGTCAAAACATGTATTTTTTTAGGAGTATAGCATACAAATTCCAAATTGTCGATTTCCCTCTTATTGCAATGTCTGCATAAAATTAGAGACAAAAGTTCCAATTCCATTCGGTTTTCAATGGTTAACAATACGGGAAAAACAATTAATACACACACACTGTACAAGGTTCCATTACTGACCATATCCCAAACCTAGGGATACGCCGTATGGTTCCTGTAAAAACAATTAAATTTTTTAAAGTACTGGAAATTAAATTACATACTGATAATGTCTAGATACATCCATACGCCGTATAGGTGTTCGATACGCGGTATGGAGTGTCTAGGGAGACAGACTCATGCAAACAATTTAAAAATGCGACAAACAATTTAAAAACCACCAGGTTGTCTCAAGAAGACTTTTGTTTCAGCCAGTCGTTAAGTTTGACTTTTTCTCTCGTCTTTCTTTCATTCTTCATCGAGTGTTTCCACGACCCATCCCTCATCAATGATACGTAAAAGTTCTCGATAAGCATTGAGGTTGTCCTTTGCGTGGCTGAGGTACTTCGAACCTATTTTATGGCAATGTACTCTTCATCAGCATTGAAAGGGAGTACTTCATCATCTCAAATCTCTTGATTTTGCAGACTGATTGTTCATGAGTGGGATCATCCCTGCGTTCTTCATGCCCCTGGTTGTCTTGAGTATTACCAGCGTTGCTTGTGTCATAATTTCTACCAAAAATACGGTTAATATTCAAAGATAATGGGTCATGAGCCTTTTCATTTCTTGAGGTTTGGCATATGGTTTGGTCATAATTTTCCAAACAAGAGAATGGCGCGATTATGAGCATTCATCTTTACAACATTCTTATAGTTTTATAGCACATTATAGTTAGTTCGTAGAAGTTCTCATAAACGATTTTTTAACCATGACAGAATTTCATTAAATAGGAGTCGGCATTTCCCCATGATTCTCTAACCTTTGCTTTGTGCATTAAGGTTTCTTTTTCTGTTTTCCATCTGTTAATCATCATACCACTTTGTGATCTTGGAATAAGTCATGTATCAGACAGAACATCCCAGGTAGCTCACACGTTACAAAACCATCAATATCTGAACATAAGGGGCCAATTAGTTATTCCATTTTAAAATGATATGGATTCAATATTTGATCACATAGGTTGATATGGTAACAACGTTATCCAACCTCGGTTCCTCAAGATCCTAGTATCAATGATTATTCAATCATATTCCTCGTAAGTCCCAATCCGTGGATATCAAAAGTAAACAGATCCGTGTCAATTTTAAGGAGGTAGTTGAAGTCGTTGAATGTTTTACACAAGGGTGTCTCGTAGTCAAATAAATTGCCTTCGATCTTAAAGATGTCAGCAACATCGTCGGGGTCATCATCTTCCTCAGCTTTAATTTCTTCATTGTCATAAGAAAGTTGGTAGAATTTTTAAACGGACTTTTCTACTACAATCCTTCCAATACAGTAAATGAGCGATCAATCCCTCCCATTTTTACAACCATTCACCTGCGGCACCTGAAAGTGAAATAGGGAAGATATTGAGCCTAAATCAGTCCTGACTTACCCCGTTAATTTTGATTGGCACAACTACTTCGAGAAATTTATTAATGTGCTCAAACGCGTTTTCTCCAATGTCCCTTTGAAGTTTTTATTGTTATATGACTAAAAAAAGCGTTCTTGTATTCGACATAACTTTCTTCGATCATTATCCTTTGTTATCATTAGAGATAGTTCTTTCGGGTACGAGATTTAGTGTTTCATTCTTATATTCGTCAATCACAAAATTCCTAAAATATAAGCTACAAATGTCAGGAGGATGTGCCCTCGGGAGAGAGAACACTTAAGACAGGAAATCGAATACGAAAAATAGCTACTGTTACTGTATCAAATGATCAATACGCCGTATTCAATAAATTTGAATACGTTGTATGGTCTGCTGAAGGTCGGTACGCCGTATTGAATTTACAGAATACGCCGTATTGTTTGGAAGAAAAGATATGTTGTTTACACTGTAGAGATCAATATGTTGTTTTGAGTGGAAAGGTCAATACGTCAGAACAGTTGATACGGTGTATAGTTGATTGTCAGAAGGTACTTAGAAACAATTAAATAATGCGGGAATTTAAACACACAATTAAATCAACATAGTTAAATTACTACAAACAAAATTATACTAATTAAAATTATTTCTAAACTAATGGTTAGCAAATTACTATTAAATTAAAGGTTCAAACTTTTTTACTCCCCGAACTCGCAAAATTGATGTGGTGTCGTGTGGGTCAATTTATTGATTACTCAAGTTTTAAATTTATATTTATGTCCGGACTTATCATAAACAAACACTTTAACGGGCAGTGTACCCGATCGAGTGGAGTTTCGTGATAAGTAGGGTGTCGAACACTAAGAGCGAGGTAGTTAACCTTATATTCTATCTGTATTTTAATTACTCTAATTAAGTTTACTTCTAATTACTTGTTACACTATGCTTTATATAATCTTAGAGTTTCTCTATCGGTTAATTGGGGTTTTTAGGCTAAGAGACTGGCAAGGTTTTACTGGTGGACAAATAATCATTCTAAAACTATAAAAATGCAAGAACAACAATCAAAAGATAAAAGAGCGGGTTACACAGCCAAAATGAATTTGGAAAATGCAATTAGCCATTATTAATACGATTAACGCGGGTTTATTTATTTAGTGCAATGATTTCTTATCTCGAGGGATATCTTTCTTAGAATTAGAGGGACCTCATCCTTTAAGACCTAGACCACGTTGCTCCTGTTCACAATATTACGTATCCGCAATTAAAAGCATCCTTTTAGTTTAATTATATATCTATCTAGGGATAAAGCAAGGGTGATCTTGTCAAAACCCTAGCCCTCGGGACTATATCCACTTACTGTTCGCCGGTATTTTATTAATGGTTGTTCACTGTTAATTCTTTATCAATAATTAATGAACATACTTGTTTGAAACATTAGGGTACTGGCCGGGCAACTTTAAGCTCATAATTAAAAGACAAAGACAGTAAAGTATTAGCTGATCATATTGGTCAGGAATTATTAAACACGATTTGGAGATCTATCCAAGTATATAGTTCACTTGTTTTTAGGGCCGTACAAGACTGTTGAATGATAGTCGATTTTCAACCGTAGACAAGTAATATGTGATAACATATATAAACTTTCAAGATAAATTAAGAAATCGATTTTAAAACAAAACAAAACATTAATTCTTCATTAAGATGGCTTATACCCTAGGGTATTTGCCAATAACCATTTGTAATTCATACAAAGCTTGTGATCAAATAAAACAATGGTAAACTTACTGTTTTTTTAGAACGATACCAAATATAAATTGATTACAGAGTATAGAATTCACGTTGTTTCTATCGAATAGTGATCGAGCTTGACCTTTGGTTGATCTTTTTTCTCATTAATTCAACTTTTTGTGTATAGTATAGAGAATATGATTTTGCACACTGAAAACTGTTTTTGAGTCTTCTATTTATAGTCTCTGGAAAAAAATGGATACGCCGTATTGAGCTAGGCCAATACGGCGTATCCTTTTTTTCACGGTGACTGTAAATAGATGACTCAAAAACTAGTTTTCAGTGTGCAACATCATATTCTCTATACTATACCAATAAAGTGATTTTTTGAAGTAATAAAGAGCAAACAAAGGTCAAGCATCGATCTACGATTCGATAGAAGACACGTTGTAATTACTATACTCTTGTCTAAAATTTAATTTATTTGTATGTTCGGTAAAACATTTAGTTTACTGGTATTTGATCTCGCTTGTATAATTACAATGTTATGGGCTAATGACCCTAGGGTATTAGCATCTTAATGAAGACTTAAGGTTTGGTTAATGTAGTTTTATTTTAATATCAGATTCTTAATTTATCGTGTAAGTTTAATTCTGTTTATCACATGATACTTGTTCGTGTTAGAATATGCGAAACTATCATTTCAATAGGTCTAGTTAGCCTAATACAAGGAGAACTAGATATGGGATAGCTTCCATATGTAGTTTTATATTACTGGACCTATAGGATCACAAATAATGTTTGTCTTTGTCTTTTAATTATGAGCTTAGTCTGGACGGCAGGTGAAGTAATGTTTCAACAAAGTATGTTCTTAAATTAATTGATGAAAGATTTGAACAGTGAACTACAATATATAAAATACGGCGAACAGGAAGGGGGTATGTCTCGATGGGCTAGGGTTTGACAAGTATCACCATTGCTTTAATCCTCTGATAGACTTATAATTAAACTAAAGGTGCTTTATGCCGGATAGATAAGTGAAGGATTCCAACCGTGTCTTGGTTCTAGGATGATGTCGTCTAATTCTTAGAATGATATGCCGATCTGAGAAAAAAATCATTGACACTAAATAAATAAAACCAGGTTTAAATCGGATTTAATATCGGCTAATGCGGTTTTTATCATTTGGCTTGTACGCTTTTTTCTTTGATTGTTTTTCTTGATGTTTATTGTGTTTTGAATTGTTTATTGTTCCATAAAACCGGGATGCCTGTCTTTAGGCTCAAAAACCCCAATTACCATTAGTAAACGTTTATATAACATAGGTTTAACAAGTAATTAGACATTAATTAATTCAGGAGTAATTCAAAATACTGATAGTAATATAAGGTTAATGACCCTCGTTCTTAGTGTTCGACACCCTACTTACACGAAACTCAACCGATCGCGGTACACTGCCCGTTAAAGTGTTGTTTTATGATATGTCGGCTAAATATAAATTTAAAACTTGGTAATCAATAAATTGACCCTACGACCACCACATCAAGTTTTTGGCGCTGTTGCCGGGGAGTAAAAAAGTTTAACCTTTATTTATTAGTATTTCTAACCATTAGTTTAGAATAATTTAATTAGTATAATTTTGTTTGTATTTAATTTAACTATATTAACAACTAACTTTTTTACACGATCTTTTTTTTTGATTTTTACTTCTTTTAGCTTAAGTTATTCTGAATTTCAAAAATTCTAATAGTGATTTTAATTGTGTGTTTAAATTCCCGCATTATTTAATTGTTTTCTAAGTATCCTGTTCTGACAGATCAACTGATACACCGTATCAACTGTTCTGACGTATTGACCTTTCCACTCAAAACAGCGTATTGATCTCTACAGTCTAAACAACATATCTTTTCTTCCAAACAATACGGCGTATTCTGTAAATTCAATACGGCGTACTAACCTTCAGCAGACCATACAACGTATTCAAATTTATTGAATACGGCGTATTGATCATTTGATACAGTAACAATAGCTATTTTTCGTATTCGATTTCCTGTCTTAAGTGTTCTCTCTCCTGAGGGCACATCCTACTGATCATTTGTACTTATTTTTAGGAATTTGATTTTGGGAATAAAAAATCGTGATAGGAATGAACTAATATATTCGTTACCGAAAGAAGCATCATTACATGATACAAAGGTATAATGATCGATTGGAAATTTTGTCGAGATACAAGGATGCTTTTGTATCCAGATTCGAGATTAATACTTTCCAATGGGATAATTGGGAAAGCGTTTGAGAACATTAATAAATTCTCGAAGTAGTTGTGCCATTCAAAAGTAACGGGGTTAAGTCGGATGATTTAGGCTCAATATCATTCTATTTCACTTCAGGTGGCGAGGTGAATGGTTTTTAAAAAGGATTGTATCGGTCATTTTACTTGTTGGAAGATTTGGTTGAAAGCGTTTTAAAATTCTACCCTATTTTCTTATGAACTTTGAAGAAATTAAAGTGAAGGAAGTGATGACCCCACGATGTTGTGACATCTTTTAGTTAGAAGGTAATTTATTTGACTACGAGACACCCTTGTGTAAAGCATTCAACGACTTCAACTACCTCCTTAAAATCGACACGGATCTGTTTATGTTGTATCCAGGTTTGGGTCTTACGAGGAATATGAGTTGAATTAATCTTGTGAAAGGGATCTTGAGGAACGTGGTTTGGATAACGGGTTTCTTTGGTCCATATCAACTATGTGATCATATATGTGAACCATATCATTTTAAGAATGGAATAACTAAATGGCCCACGTGTAGTTCAGATATTGATGGGTTTTGTAACGGTGGAGGAGCTAATGGGATGAGTTAGTTGGGGGTCGGAATGACTTATTTCCAAGATCACAAAGTGGTATGATGCATTACGGATGGAAAAATGAAAGAAGATAACCTTAATGCACAAAGAAAAGGTTTAAAGAATCATGGGAAATGCGCTTCCTAGTGTAATGAATTTGTGCATGGTTAATAAATAGTAATGAGAACTTTAGAACTAGACTATAATTGTGCTAGTTTAAAACTATAAGAATGTTGTTGAATGAAAGATGAATGCTAATGAAGTAGCCCGATTTCTTGTTTGGAAAACTATTTGACAGAGACCCATAAGCAACTCAAAATTTGAAAAAGGCTCATGGACTTTATCTTGTTTTTATTAAAGTAGTTTTGGTAGAAATTTGACACAAGCACGTGGTCATATCAGACAATCAGGGGCATTAAAGAACGCTAAGGATTGAATCACTCATGGAACAATCAGTCTGTAAAATCAGAGATCTGAGATGATGAAGTATCATTCAATGTGATGAAGAGTACATTGCCTTAAAGAGTTCGAGTTCCTCAGCCACGCAAGGACAACAGCAAATGCTTATCGACGAACTTTACGATCATTGATAAGGGGATGGGTCATGGAACACCAATGGAAGAATGAATGAAGAGAAAGAAAAAAGTCAAACTTAACGATGGCCGAAACCAAAAGTGCTTTTGGGAGACAAACCTGTGGTTTTTAATTGTTTGTCGCATTTTTAAATCAGTTTTGATGGAGTATTGTTTACTAGAACTCCATACCGCGTATCGCAACCACTATACGAGTATATGGTGTATCTAGACATCTATCAGTCTGTAATTTAATTTCCAGTACTTTGAAACTATTTAATTGTTTTTTTACAGGAACCATTACGGGTATCTAGGGTTTGGGATTTGTCGTAATTGACCTTGTGAACAGTTGTGTCGTTAATTGTTCATGTATTTGTAACCATTGTATCAAGAGATGGGAAAGTGACTTTTGTCTTTCTCAATTATTATGCAGGACTTGCTTAAGGAACTCGAGATATGCTATACTACTAAAAAAATAATGTTTTGAATGGTACGAGCATTTGAAGATCGTCAACACAACTTTTGCTCTAAGGAACTCAAATTAGCGAATCATGCGAGCAAACATATCAGGGGAGGTCTGTTTCTAATTTATTTCCATTTCTTTAATTGTTTTATATAGACAAAGAGGAACGTTGTATATTCTAAGTGTGGGGATGGAGAATTAAGAACGCATATTGTCCTTTTTTACCAATAATATGCGATATGCTTAAATCTATGCAATATTAATTTTTTTGCATAATTTTGTAAAAATACTATTACATGACTCGCGCCACTATAACCTTAATACCAAAATTGTGAGGGGATTAAGCCTATTCGTTTCTAAACGTTTCTAAATTCCACAAAATTCTGAGTGTGCCGGTGATGTAGTGGACTTTAGAACTTGGCTTGGTATATCACTCGAGACCACAACGATAAGTACTATGGACTTAGATGGAGAAAAACATTTTTAACTGGTAAATTTCTAGGAATACACCAAAAAGCCTAAATGTTGTAAAATTAATCTACACTGGTTAGTTAAACCCCGTGTAACTTTGCTTACTCTCACTATAAGAGTAAGATCCCCTAGAAAAACCTGTTGCGCCATTCCTGTCTTTTTCACACCATATGTCTATTTCGTTACACCTTTACACCTTAGCCTTCCTGTAGATTAAGCCTACTTAATCAAAGTTGCTAGTTGCTTTTGTGTAAAGTTTTGTATTTCCTGTGTCAAAGTGAAATTTTCTATCTCCGGTTAGGTCGGGAAATTGCACAATGCAATGGGAAAATATGTAGCTCGTGTATTTTGCTACTTTCGCGATTATGTATTATGTCCGAAGATGAAGTGTTAAAGGAAAAATTCCGGATAAATTATGATTGCGAAGACGGTGAAATTGCACCGAGGTTTATGTTATGAAAAAATTGGGAAAAAAAATAGAATATGCACAAAAAAGAGAAGGATGATTGATGTCGTGTTCGCTTAAAGTTTATACTGATGAAATACTTTGGAAGGATCGATTATTACGTTGATAAGTGGTTAAGATCATTCGATGTATAATTTTGTATAAAGTGGCCGATATCACCACTTTTGTAAAAAGTATTGTAATTTTGGTGTTCGGGAAAGTTGACGTTATGGGAACGCCAACTTATTGGTTGTTCTTTTATCCTTTCTATAATCAAAAGGTTTGTATATATTTCAAGTCATTTATCATGGCATATGAGCGAGGAAAGTTCTAGCAATATCCTTATTTTGTTCTTGCTTAATCTATTTGTTTTGTGAATTTTATTTATCAATAATTTGCTTGCCTTTCCTAGCAATTAACCTTAGGTTTTACTCGAACGAGGTTGAGATCAAATCATACATGTTGTTGGAAATTATTCATCTCCCCCTCGATTCTTAGTATGTTAGTGGATAATATTAGTAACGATAGTTATAGTTGTAATGATAGAACAAAGTGTTAAGTATGATCAGATAACTAGTAAGTTAGTTTACGAAATAGTTAGTACCGTTTTAAGAGATCATGTATTGAGATATTATAGGAAAAGATCATGTTTTTCCTTTTATGCGTTTTGTAAGCCTATTTGGGTTTATCCTTGGTTATATAAGGATCCCTCATGGCATAATTAGAGATATCAGTTCAATTATAATCTCATACAATCAATATCTCATAGTTAGTATTCTATAAATCAACTTTAAACAGATTTTAATTGAATCAAACGTTTAGTTTATCATTGTTCTTCTTAATACTATTGTGGAGTTCGATTACAATTAGTATTCATAGTCAGTGTTTCTATATGGTCACAACTCTGTTTTTTATACAAGTTGGCTATCACCTTAGCAGGTGCAAAGATTGTTCAGTTAGGACTCAACAAGTGGTATAGCAGCTGTGATGAAACTCTAAGTAGTAGAACAAAAAACAGTTATTAATCTTTATCTTACAAAACTAATCATGCTCTGGTTCACAAGGATGATATTCCACCACCATTTCCAACACCACATAATAAAACTACAACACAAAAAAAAAAAACTCTCTTAATGTATCAACCATCAAACCTTCCTATTCTCAAAAAATGGGGATTACGATATATGGGCCATGAATTGGAAACATTATTGGGCCCTACACGGACTAATCCATCTGAGAAGTTATACAAAATGGGGCATGGTCCTGTATCAATCATACAGATACACAAGGTCAAATCAGGTTCTACCTCCAGGACTGCAGAAGAGATCATAGCCAGAGAAAGAGAAAGAAGCTAGGACCACTCTTGTTATGGCTTTACCAGCAGATTCATCTTGCTAAATTTATAAGATGACAGATTGCAAAAGAGAGGTGGGAGCCATCAATTCGATTTGGTTGGATATGAAGAATACAAAGAAGTTGTGCGACAGATGTATATTCTAAAGCAACAGTTTAAAGGTTTTCTGTATCAACTAGAAGGACTGCATAAAGGGTTGTTTATGACCAGGTTCCAAAGTCCTTCTGAGTCAATTAGAGATTCATGGGGCAGGTGTATCAATGAGGATGCAAATAAGAAGAATTCTTAGATCTCTCTTATGCCTGCTTTCAGGTCTTAGTTTCTTAATCACGAGGACCAGCCTATGAGTGGACAATTCAGTTTGATGATCTGTATAATAATCTAAGAGTCTTTGAGAATGATGTTAAAGGCTCTACTGCATCATCCTCTAGCACGCAAAATGTGGCATTTGTCTCTGAGAACACCAGAAAGTACTAATGATGTTAGTACGCATATAGTGTTTTTAATACTTCTGGTCAAAATCACAGTATGAAACTTATCATACTCTTATTTGCAAATCATTCCGTTGCCCTCAAATGATCATGAGACTTGGAACAGCTTGATGAATTTACATAGAAGAAATGGACTTGATGAAAATGGCAGGTGGCCATTGATTCGATTATTGAGAATGAAAAAGTTCTACAAATGACTGATAGAAAGCTACAAATTTGATGCAAAGGAAACAGTTGGTTTTGATTAAAACCAAAGTGAGTGCTACAATTGCCACACGACATGCCATTTTGTAGAGAGGTAGAACCAGGAATCAGTTTGTAGGAGGAGAGATGCTTGGAACTATGGAATAAGATGGGAGAATCTCTGGAAAGCAGGAAGATCATAAAGCATTGGTGACATTTTGATGGAGGATGGTGTGTAGTCCTTACGACCAGTCACTCAGAAGAAGAAGAAGATTATGCTTTGATTGCTTGGCAACTGCTCAGGATCAGAACACTGAGGTAAACTTCTGTTCTAATGAGTGTAATAGAGTCTTATGTAAAACTTAAAAAACTATTGATGAACGAGAGAACATTCGTGATGAAGCATAGAAATAAAGCATATATCAAGGTCTAAAGGAAAGTTGAAGCACAATTAGTTGCTCATCTTAACAAGGTCAATTGGTATGAAGAAAGACTAAGGGATTATGAACATAGACTAGATGATAAACAGATGTCTTACATACCATAAGAAATATTGAAGAATTAAAAAGGGAAAAAGAAGATTTAAAAAGCTAAGTAGAGAAAAATGGCACAACTCTTTCTAAAAATCTTGGTAAACTCTAAATACACAGATGAAGTAATGATAAAATTTGGGCTTGCGTTATGGGGATGTACAGATATGATGGCATCTGAGTTAAGAAAATGAGTTTATACAAGTGTATTTAATGAATAAAGGAAGTGATTTAGAAATTCAGCCTTTGTTGATAGGTTGTTACATAGAAGGAATGCATGCTGTACCCCCCACCCAATTAGTTGACAGGGAATTACATGCCATCTAGGACTGATATTGAAATAGATTACTCACAATTAAAAATGGTCCAAAACAGTCTCAACCTAGTGAATCTGACAACCATACCGTAACTTTGATTACTTTGAAATCTAATTAGTGTAGAAACATCTGATATTTGTGATTGAAACAGTTTTAATGAACTTAAAGTAGTTAATACCTAAGGTTTGGTTCTGATGTCTCATCATTGAGGGTATGAATCAGTGGTGAAGATGAACATGTGTTCAACTACTAAAGAACAGGACTGCATAGTTTGATAAGTTTAATAAAGAAGTAAAAATCTCTAGGAAATGTTAGATAATTCATACATAGTAAAAATCCACATTATGACAAGAAAAGGGTTGGGATATGGTTTACTGCCCAAGAGCATGTTTTGTAATGTGATGTTATAAGAGTCTTAGTCATCTAATTAGAGATTGTGATTTCATGAAAGTGGTTGGCCTATACTAGCTGAGTTAAACAATAGATGGGATAAAGTCTAGTCTAAAGGGAGATTAGGTCCAATTGGGACCAAATATATGAGCAAATTAGTGAATCATAAAAACAAATTTGTTCTTTTAGCAGTACTACACTAGAACTGGCAAAATTCAGTTAATAATGCTTAGAGCTAGCGGTTCACTAACAAATGTTAGTACTGCTAGGATGTTTTTAACAGACAGGCTAGTACCAACTAAGCTGCTATGAAGTAATACTGTTAAGCTATTGTGAATAGAGTTAAACCTTGAAATGTTTTTTTTATAAACTCATTCACCCATTTCAAGCGTCCTTTTATTAACAAACATCACTTTAGAAACACTTTTTTCATATCAAAAGGTTAATACTCGCCGATGGTATATGCAGTTAGTGCTGTTAGAGAGTAAAAGGGAACTACTGTTAAGCCATCATTCAGGTTGTAATTGGAGACTTAAAAGGACCATTACTGGCAAAATATCTCCATACCAATGTGGAATCAAGTTTAGAGATCGTTTAACTTTCAATGATCCATAGGCAGACTCAAGCCTAAAAGGCTTGGGTCCCTAGAGAATCTAAATCTCTTTTATTTAATGTGCAGGATTATCCACACAAAGCTTTAAAGCATAAAGGACTTTATTGATCAGTAGTTGTTCCTGGCAACATGGATGGAAAAAAAGCTACATTGTGCTTCTCAAGGACTTTAATGGTGCCTTGTTGCTTTTAGAGGAAGTAAGGGTCATATGGTAAAGGTTAAATAAAAACAGGAAGTTAGATTTTGAGGATGTGTGCTTTTGTTGAAAGAACTTTAGCATTTACAATTTTTTTTGTTTGTCACGATATGTGTAAGAAAACAAAGTTCTTTTAACTTGACCTTTCTGAATGTCTTGATTTGTCGCTACTTGAATTTAGTTACCTGATGAAATAAGTATTACTTAGGAATCCTAGACAAAACAATATGTACAGTTTCAATTTAGAGAAAATTGTTCCTGTCCAGGGTTTAGCTTGTTTATTTGCAAAGGCTATAATGATGAATCTAACAAATGGCATAGGAGGGCTGGGTCA
The DNA here is from genome assembly GCA_026074375.1 of Tanacetum coccineum. Classification (NCBI taxonomy): domain Eukaryota; kingdom Viridiplantae; phylum Streptophyta; class Magnoliopsida; order Asterales; family Asteraceae; genus Tanacetum; species Tanacetum coccineum. The sequence goes on from BQNB010000203.1 coordinate 97,872, forward strand.
TGTTAACTTTAAAAACTTAAACAAAACTTATGAAGGGAAACCTTGTAAGTGGTTTTTACCTTCAAAGATTTTTTAGTAATGACCACACTTGTGTTGCTTTTCAAAAAGGAAAGCAATCCCTAGGACCTCTGTTGTTAAGACCAATTCAGTGAGCTCTATTAGTCATCCTTACAGTTCTTTTTGGATTTGTTTTGGACCTACTTTGTAAGGCGCTTAAACCATAGACTTATCGAATCGGTTATCATAGATGATTTTAGCAGGTTTAGTTGGGTGTTCTTTTATCAGAAATAATGATGAAACTGTGGAATCTTAATGACTTTATAAGACAAATAGAGAACAATTAATCAAAAAGGTTTAAAACAATTAGATGTGATAATGGTACATATTTAACGAACATGGATTTTATTGATTATGTGGGTCAAAAGGGATAAAGACGGGAATACAGTATGAGAACTCCATACAAAATGGGTGCTAAAAGAAAGAACAAGACTTATTGAGGCTGCTTGGATATGCTAGCAGATTCATTTCTTTACCTAACACTTTTGGGTTTGTAGCTGTTAGTACTGCTTGTTTGCTTTAATAGGGTATAGTCGACCAAGCTCATTAATAAGGACACCTTATGAGACTTGGAACTAGTAAAAAATACCAATAATAAGCTACATAAGACCTTTTGGGTGCCATCGTGAACCTTCTTGAATTACATCTGACCATCTGGACAAGTTTGAATGGGAAATCATATGAAGGGTTTCTAGTTGGGTATTTCTACAAAGCAAGGCTTTTAGGGTATACAATTTAGAACCAGAGAGTTGAGGAAAACCTGCACATAACCTTTTTAGAACATAAACCAAATGTTGCAGGAAAAATGACCAATGGTTGTTTGATCTTGCTTATTTAACTGATTTAATCGAATTATCACCTCTGTGAGATATAAATCAAGCTAACAAACTGAGGTCCACAAGAAGCTAATCACAATACAGGTACAAAAGATGATATTGATGCAAAAAGGGGGGGTGATCTGAAAAGAAGATGAAATCTGCTCTAAGACCTACTTTTACTGCCTATATGGTCTTCCTTATTCTTCAACATTCAAGAGATCAAAGAAAAGGTGCAGGTGATGGAGTACCTACCAAAAATCCTGATTTAATGACAGATGAGGAACGCATCTGATAAGGAGGATCAAGTCTTTTTGGATTGAATTGAAGACCTTAAGAAGCAAGAAAAGGATGCTAATGATGCCTGAGCTCTCAGGAAGAGTTTGCCCAAGAAACTGAGGATTTACTTTTACAAGCAGGAGTTGCTAAAACTAGCAGTACTAACATAGTTAATACTGCTAGCACACCAATTAGTACTAACAGTCCTTATGATGGACTATCCTTCTCTGATCCAACCAATCCTGACCTAATATGATCAGAAATACCTCACTTGAGGACATTTTATATAATAATCTTCGGAGGTAATTTTTACAAATTCATCTTATGATGATGATGGAGTGCAGTTGGCTGACTCACAAACCTTTAGAAACTGTGTGAATGTCAGTCCTATTCCCTACTCAAGGATTAATCTATTCATCCTTCAACTTTAATCTTGGAGATCCACATTCAGCCGTCTTCAAACAGAGTAAGTGATAAAAGTTCTAGAGTCTAAGCTTTTATATAGTTTTATTCAAAAGCAAAAGGAGAAATAATCATAAGGACTTCCGCATTTGTTTATTTGCTTGTTCTTGTTCAAAATGAAACCAAGAAAATCTCTGAGCACTTGAGAGGAAAGTAGGTCTAGTTGCTTGCACGGGAACGAATTTGTGCAAGTTTAAGATTAGAAAGTTTGGATTCTTGTAGATTTGCCTTATGGGAAGAAGGAAATTAGAACAAAATAGGTTTATAGATTAGAAGGATGAGAGTGGATTTACGTGGTCAGAAATAAAGCAAGGTTAGTCTGCTCAGGGGACATAGGTCAAGAGGAAGGGAAGATTTGATGAGTTTTTTTGCTCCGTGGCAAGGATTGAAGCTTAAGGTTTTTTTAGCCTTTGCCTCTTAAATAGGTTCATTGTCTATCAAATGGATGTAAAAGTGCCTTCTTTATGTCAAAATGATGAGGAGGTTATGTGTCTAACTACAGGTTTTATTTAGTCTAATATCCTTAAAAGGTTCTAAAAAGTAGTAAAAGCTCTCTATGGTTTTCACCAAGCTCCAGAGTGGTATGTACTTTATCTCTTTCTTGTTGAAGAATGGATAAGAAGATGACTATTGACAAGACTCTTTTCATTAAGAAGGACAAAACATGATATCATATTAGTACAAGTTTATGTGGATGATATCATATTTGGTTCTACAAAGAAATCTTGGTGTGATGAATTTGAGGCCTTAATGCAGAGTAGATTTCAGATGAGCTCTATGGGAGAGCTCACTTTCTTTCTTGGATTACAAGTCAAACAGAAAGAAGATGGTATCTTTATAAGTCAGGATAAGTATGTTGAGATATCTGAAGAAGTTTACTTTGTCAGTGTTAAGAACTCGCTTGTACAAACAATTAAGCCACAAGCTTTAGTAAGGCAATGAGGAAAGCAGAGTGAGGTGGATTTAACCTCTTTTTAGATCCTTGTATGGGTTCTTAGGTACTTGGTCTGCTTTAGCTTGATATCTATGTTTACGGTCTGTGCTTGTTCTAGATTCGGTCACTCCAAAAGACCTCCATCTAAGTGCTGTTAAGAGAATCTTTAGTAAATCTAAAGGGCAAACAAAAAATGGGCTCTTTGGTATCTAGAGTGGCCTTATTTGACTGGAGACTTACTCAGATAGTGATTATGCTGGAGAGAATAATGACAGGAAATCCATACAGGAGGTTGTCAATTTTCTTGGCAGGAGACCTTATTTCTTGGCAATGCAAAAAGCAGGACAATTGTGGGCTTCTCCTACTACATAGCAGATATGATGTGTGCAAATTGTCGTGGGCAAGTTTTTGTGGATTCAAAATCAAATGTAGAATATAGGTTAATTTTATGAAACATAGATCTACCATTGATAATGAAAGTACAATATGCATTGTCAAGAATCCAGTATATCACTCTAAAACAAAGCATATTGCCATTAGGCTCACTTCATAAAGGGATGCTTATGAGATAGAAAACTTATACAGGTGTTAAAAAACCAAATGAATGATAAATGTAGCTGATCTTCTAACCAAGGCATTTGATGTTAGTAGGTTCCGTTCTGGTTGTTATATTGGTGATCATCCTATCAAGTGATTAGTTAAGGGAGGCAATATGATTTGTTGTAAAAGTTTGTATGAAGTGTTCACGTGTGCAGAAGCATTTTTAACACATCAGTGGACGAATTTCAAGAAGTTAACTTGGGTTTTCAAGAGATATTGGGAAGAGATTAAAGACGTTATTGAAGTTATTGTTGTTGCCCAAACGTGTTCATTTTTTATTGGCCATAATGTTAGTACCGATAATGCACAAGTTTGTACGTTGGCAACGATAGTACGCCTCTAGAGCGTATGAAGAAAAATACGCCAAGGGTAGAAGTGTAATTGAAAATGGTTTCATTGATTTTAGGATTTGCTAACATATATAAACCATTCAATTGCACAAAATACTTTACGTAATCACTATCAATATTTCTTCCATACAAGCCTAATCTCTCTCTCACGACGATACTAATTCAACATAATGGTGTTCTGAAATCGTGCCTAAAGCACATAATTGGTCGTTAGTAAAGAGAGATGAAGGAAATGCAGAGTTTCATGAGGTTATGATTTTCTTTAAAATCTATGTTATTATGATATGCTTGGTCTTTTTCGCGCGAAGCTCCATTCAACATTGCTCTCTGTAATAAGTCTGTAGTCTCTACTCATTTGTTGAACAATTTAAGATGTCTCTAAATCCAAATAATCAACAATGTAAGGTAATTACTGCTTTGAAGTAGTGGCAAGCCTGTGTATCTCTGAGCATCAATAAGAAAGTGACCTTCTTTTTTTGATGTGCTGGTGGGAAATCATGGAGGTCCGTTCTTAGAGTGATAATCCCTTTAAGGGAATAAGGGTGTCAGACATCCAAAGTGTTCTATGATTCTTTGTATCTTTTGTGTCACAGGTTACAAATCAACCAAAGGAAATTAAAACACTTGAAGGCACAGATCAATAAGCTCAAGACGCCAAGCTAAACTGTTATTCACACCATAGGCTTGGATGTGAAGAGTGTTATATTGAAGCAAAGATAGGCAGGAAAGAAATCTTGAAGTCCAAACTGGAAGCAAAGGGAGTCTGTATCAAAAGGGGAGGAAGTCTACAAAAGTGAACCTTTCAGTCCAATAAAGGATCATTGTTTGATGGGTTGATGATGATGAAAATGAAATATGGGAATTGTGGATGCTCAAGATGTGGTTGATGAGGACAGAAATGGAGTGAATGCAGACATAATTGAGGGTTGAAGATGCAGTTAGTACTGAAGATGTTGTTAGTCTGAAAAGAAAAAGTTAGTTATGAAAGATTAAAGTTACTATGACTAGAATGATCAAAAGGATGTACCGGTCAAGGAGGAAGTAGTGGTACGCAAGGACAAAGATAGTACCGTTCCCTAGATGAAGGTACTGATGATCGAACTGAAGCAAGAAGTGCTACTCCAATCACTTCAACAACCACTCCTACAATGTTTAGAGATGATGAAACTATTGCTCAGGTTCTTCTTAACATGAGCCAAGCCAAAGCAGTTTCAAGAGAAAAGGAGAAAGGAGTTGAGCTTAAGGATGTTGAAGAGACTGAGAGACCTAGGCCTACTTGAACTAGAATAACTATCGATTTAAAGCTCTTCCAAAGATTGATCAAAAGATAAAGGAAAAAGAAAGAAAATTGAGAGGAAGATGAGTCTGATATTGAATCTAAGATATTCCTGAAGCTGGGGAAAAGTAAGTTTAAGCATCTTGTAGGGATGAAGAGATGGCTAGGAAAGTTGCAAGAGGATTAGGATTAGGAGTTGAAAGAGAAGTACTGTTGCCTTGATTTGATAAGATTCATTAAGAAACATTTTGTGAAGGTGATGCATTGTGAATGATTGAGTAGGTTTGAGTGTTGGATATAACACCATCAAACAAATGGTCATCAGTTACATGTTTAACAGGTATAAGAATGGCTTGAGTCCCATAGCAAACGGCTTGTGTACATGACCTTCTTAAATCTGTTTATGGTTTGAAATTTACCAAAAAATGTTAGGTTCTCAATCTCACTTGCTCATGGTGAAGGAGTTGGCTAGCTCAAAGATAAATGTTCTTGGTAAAGGACTTCCTCAAATCTGTTGGATAGGCGATAGTTTGCTAATAACTATATGGGTTTATCAATGCACCATGTTATGTCAATGAAGCTTTGGCAAGTCCAAAAGCAAAAGTAATTTCGTAAAGACAAATCAATTAATTGATGGTTGACAGTTTACAAAAACTTACTGGTTAATTAATTTAACATATTTTTGAATATAAGAGTTAATATCCCAGAGCCAACGGTTACTGGTTAAAGGAATATAAATCGTTTTATGGTGTAGTTTGCCAACAATACCAAAGCCAATAGTGGATTGTTGCTGAAAAGATGTTGCAGTGTGTAATTATAAATGAGTGGGCTTAATGGTATCCGATATGAGATGAGTATGAACATGAACTCGATAATCACCGGAATTCGTTATAAAGGGCTAGAGACACAATCGTGTCTTGCTACTCAGCAGAATCTTAAGGCCTCACTTGGAGCTGCCTTATCACATTCTCGGAATCTTAAGGCCTCACTAGGAGCTGCCTTATCACATTCTTAAGTTATTACTTTTTCCGTTGCTAATTTTCACGATCACGAACTGTTCGTGGAACTAACAGACTTGTTACACACTTGAGCTAATGGAGCCGATTCATCGAACTAATGACTGAGTACCATAATCCGCTGTCTATCGCATAAGCTCTCTTGCGAGCTCCTCTCATTTATTTAACTTTATTCTGAGGATATTTGTTTCTCGGAGGGTCCTCACCCTCTGCATCCCATCACTATTTGTCATATTTATTGTCGTTATGGTTGTTGTTGTTGGGTCCTGGAGTGGTCCCAGATTGTACAAATTTTATCAACTAAGTGATGAAACCCACCTTAAACAAGATAAGCATATGTCGATATAGTATTCAGTTGAATCACTTATTGCAGACAAATTGTACACCAATTTAAGTCATGATACTAATTAGTATTGCCAAGTAAGTTGAGTACTTACATTCATAAGCCACGTTGATGTGAGTTATCGAACCTTACAGATAGTAGAAACGAGACTCCGTCCTCGGACATTTAGACACTTATACATACTCACGCGACTACACCTTTTTCTTGAGGTTTTCACTATAATGAGACTTTCCCTATAACACGGTTAGATCAATCATAAGATATGTAATAATATATTTTGAGATACACATATTGATGGATTAAATATCCTGTTGGTAGATTGAGAAGTATAGAAACACCGAATTTTGCTGAATAAAGTTATCAGCGTCTTGTTTAGGACAAGTTTATTTAACCTTAAGTTTTTCCTTGGTCACACAATCGGATAACACAAATTTAATCTCGGGACGAGATTTCTTTAAGGGGTAGGTACTGTAACATCCGAGAATTTTCAGAATTTTTAAAGGAAATATAAGTTATTCCTAGGTTGATTTACCAAAAACGAGCCGTTAAATCACGTTTTCATTATTCGGACACTAAAGCAATTTGATGTAAAACGACATTCCTAACAACTTTTAATTTTGACCGAGACCCGAAAACAGTCAGAAGGTGACTGAAATGTCCTTGCAAGATTTAGAAACACAAAAATAATTAAATTATATTTAATTATCATGTTTTATTAAATAAAAATATTTAATAAAATTCTTAGCATTTTAATTAAAAGCGTTTTTGAAAACGCGAATATTCGAGTTGAAATCCATTTTATTCTGAACGAGACGTAACCAGTTCACTAAATAAATAACGAATATTTTTATAAATGTTATAAAAATATTTATGAAATATTATTAAATAAATACTCTTTTTTATCGGAAAAATAATTTGGAAAACAATGGCGCAAGTTTCGTGTGTAGAATCATCCATTACGTGGCATAAACGAGTCCCGAACCAACATTTTATAAAAGTTTCTCAACAAGTTACACATTTGGTCCCTCAAAAAATTAACACTTGCACACTCGAAGGAAAACACCCTAATACACCAAATTGACCTAGCTTAATACGGCGTATCCAATCTTTTTCAGACACTATAAATAGAAGACTCAAAAATGAGTTTTCAGTGTGCAAAATCATATTCTCCATACTATACACATAAAATATGATTTTCTGAAGAAAAGAAGAGCAACCAAAGGTCAAGCATCGATCACAATTCCATAGAAGACACCGTGTAATTCCTATACTCTTGTAATCATTTAATTTTTGGTATCGTTCGGTAAAACGTTTAGTTTACCTTGGTTATTTGATCACGCTTGTATAATTACAACGATTATGGGCTAATACCCTTGGGTATTAGCCATCTTAATGTAGATTTATTGTTTGGTTTGTTTTAAACTCGATTTCTTAATTTATCATTGAAAGTTTAATTATGTTTATCACATGATACTTGTCTACGTGTTTGAATATGTGACCTATCATTCAACTGGGTCTAGTTATGCCTAACAAGTGAACTAGATACTGGGATAGCTCTCCATATCGTGTTTTATATTACTGGATTAATAGGATCACAAATAATGTTCTATCTTTGTCTTTAAATTATGAGCTTAGTTGGACCAGTAGGTGACCCGTAATGTTTCAACAAGTATGTTCTTAGTTAATTGATAAAGACATAAACAGTGAACTGTCAGTATATAAAATACAGTCAAACAGTAAGTGGGTAAAGTCCCAATGGGCTAGGGTTTAACAAGACCACCATTGCTTTAATCCCTAGATAGATTATAAATAAACTAAAAGGATGCTTTATGCGGATACGTTAATTGTGACATGATTCAACGTGTCTAGGTCTTAGGATGATGTCTCGCCTAAGTCTTAAGAATGATATGCCGCTTCGAGATAAGAAATCATTGCACTAAACAAACAAACCAGCGTTTAATTGGATTTAATATGGCTAATACAGTTGTAGGATCCCGTATAACACTTCACTTCATATAACAAACCACGAATCGATCAAGAAAATAGATAAAGAAAGTGAGTTGATTTAGAGAGAGAAAGAGGAGAGAGAGTTGAGAGAGAAATTAGAGAAAGAAGAAAATGGAATTTTTATTAATGAACCAACTGCCTTTTCCAAAGAGGAAAAGTTACTTATATACCCCGACACATTAAGTGACGTCCGGGATATTTGACTAGGACCCGGGCTCGGGTTTTGCTTGGGATTAAACCCAAAACATATACAATATTAGATTAACTATCGAGCCCGATTCCCGATACTTTCCTATTACAACGTTAACTAATTAATTGACCAAGACTAAAATACATAATGGACGAACTTCATGTTCGACTCAATATTTTGAGGCTAACAATATCCCCCGAAGTGAGTTCATTGATGAAACTCCTTCATGAGATCAATGATATTGCTTTTGTCGTTAAGCTCATGTGGTCTTGGTCTTTCTCTTTGTTCTTTGTTGTAGGCTTGTTCCTTCATGCTTTGCGATCTTGACTTTGAGCCTTTGTCATTGTCTTTATCGTCTATGCCATCTTGCGATCTTGAGTCTTTGACCAACATTCTCATACTGTGCCTCATCTTGAAAGCTTCAAATCAGAGTTTGCGGAAGTCTTTGTCTTTAAATCTTGAGCTTTCATGATAGTTTGTCTTTGTAGAATGAGCATGAATATGTGGTAATGAATCGACTTTGGTTGATTGGGATACCGTCACCACTGTTTTAACCTGCAGGTTTACGTTAGTGATAATCAAGAAAATTGATTTGAAAATCAATCGACGTGTTACTTGTAAAAGCGTTTTTGTAACACATCGGGAGTTTTAATCTTTTTATCAAAATTCATCAACCGTCAATTCATTTACTGGACCAAATCGATATCCAGTTGTCACAAGTTTGATTCATATAGAATCTCGCAAGTTACCTACCAAGAGCTTGTTTGAGGCTGGCTCAAGCAGGATTTCCATCTTCATTGTGAATACTTATAGTATCACTCGGATGTTCTGGCAAATATCACAAGGATATTGCGTAGGACTCTTGTTAACAGCTTGTGAACTTGATGATGTTCAACAAGTGTTTGAAATGGAATGTGTCCTAACGAGATTTAGATTGATCTCTGGGCTCTAGACTCGATTAGTGCATTTTGGTTTTAGTACTCGGAGGCTGGAGCATATTGCCACCTATTCAATATCAACGATCTCGGAATGAGATGTCAATAGATAACGTGTGTATCTCCGTGACAAATGAGACAAGTTTCTGTTGAGAGAAACCCGAATGGCTGGGAAGGGTTGTGCATTGCATCACTGGGTCCATGATGTCGTCTTCAATGTCAGCAATCAACTTGTGATTCTGACAGCATATGTATTGACCCGGTTTCTGCCTTAAGTTGTGTGGAGGGCTTCTTTGTTTACACCCTTTATCCATACATTTCTTTTTCATTCTTCAACGCCTTCAATGCTTACCAGGACGTCATTACTAACACCTTGTTGTGATTGTTCCAATGTTAGCTCAATCTTAGTCGGCATTATTCCCATATACATTCATCTCTAATCATACCTAAGGACTGCTATTTCTAACTTTGGATTATCCTTGGGTAGATCCTCCAGTTCTGGTTGGATCATAGGATTGATTCCTAACCTAACCACCTTATGACTTCAGAATCGTCGTGAAATTAAGATGTTGTTGGGTATAAGATCAAACCATAAAACCTTTTCTTACTGTTCAGCACATTGAGTCGATTAGATCATATTTTAATTACATTTTCTCCCCTTATTTTAAATAATAAACACTTAGATTTTGAAATACCTTGTGATTAAAATATGTCTTGAAAATTCTGTGGGGAGAAAATATTATCAGCATGAATGGTTTGGAACATTTTGATAATGTTTTGAATACATAAGAGTTGTCGTTGTTGATGTATCCAAAAACATTAAAACTTTGTTTTTTGAAAAACTCCCCCTCAAAAATAGGACCAATTGAGAAATTGTTGTCTTTTGAAAACATTGTGAGGGTTGAAGTGTTGAACACACAATTTTGAAAGATTATGACTTGTCATCGAGAAATTCTTAAAAAATTATGTTCAACTTTTTGAAAAACCAAATGTTAGAGGACTTCTCTTCTAACGCTAAGGGTAAGTGCACTGATACGTACACTATCCTTTTTCTTGAGCTCAAAACTTTGAATGTCTTGAAAGAACAGCTCAAGATCGAGAAACATTAATTTCCTCGTTGTAAACCCAAACTGGATGTAGAATTGAAACTCAAGTGATGTAAATCTAATTTCTAAAGCGTACTTGGCCTGATTGATAAAAATACCTTTTGGGGACTGGTGGATCTGAAGTCCTAAAAAGAATTTCATCTCCCCTATTAAGGACATTTCAAATCTACTGTGCATTAACTTTTCAAATATTTTTGAATATTTAGGGTTTGTAAACCCAAAAATTATGTCATCACTGTAAATCTGCACAAGTAGAATATCCTCCCCGTATTTTATCTTGAATAACGTTGGGTCAATTGTACCTTTAGTAAAGCCTTTGGACATCAGGAAGTTGGAAAGTTCATCATACCAGGCTCTTAGAGATTGCTTTAATCCATACAAAGCTTTCCTGAGAAGGTATACTTTTTCTGGATGATCTAGATCGAAAACACAATTCTCCTTGTTCGTTAATAGAAATCCATAGAAGGATCTTTTAGTTTTTATCAGTCATGTTCTTCTTATTAGTTGTGTCTATATTCCGCATAGACATTAGCTTTTCTAAGCAAGAGTCTCTCTTATGTTTAGCTTGTGATTACATAGGCTATTCACCATCCTTAACAGGCAGTAAAGATCTATCTAGAGTGGGATCCAACACTTTAGCAACAAGTCGTGCTTTGTTGCGAATTACAGTCTGATCTTCATCCTTCTTGTTCTTCCATAACCACTTTAGCTTTATAATCATCTTGCCAAATGGTTTGTCGACTAGTTCCCAGACTTTTAGTCTGTCAAACTGATGAAGTTCATCCTGCATTGCTTCAATCCATGCAGAATCAGCCATTGCCTCCTTAATGTTCTTCGGTTCAACAATACTCACTGTGAGCGCGAACATACACATTTCAGGATCTGTGGCAAGTTGTCGTCTTGTTTGAACTGGCATGGTTGGATTTCCACGAACTTGTTCTAATGGATGATCTCTGGTCCATCGGTAATCATGACTTTGTGGTTGAAATGAATGCACATCGGTATTATCAATGTTGCGTAAGGAAGGCTCACCAATTTCTTCTACCCGTGTACAAAAAGGATTGATAAATTCATCTTCTTGAAACAATGCATTCGATGCTTGACCATTGTTGTTGTCCTCAGTATGACCGTGTGCTGGATTGTAATATTCTTCAAGTAAAGGACTGAAGAGAAACTCCAACCCTTGTTATGACGAATCTGTCTTCTCTGCTGTAGGAGCAACATGTTGTCTTGGGGGTACGGGGTCAGAGTTATCATAATCTGACACCTTTTGTCCTTGAGGAACGAGGTTTGAAGTGACATTTTCAACATACATCTCTTGTCGTTGTGGTGCGAGGTCTGAACTGTTGTGATCAGACATCATTTCTTTGATTTCATCAAACTTGATATGAAAGGACTCAACTATTAAGCGTGTTCTCTTGTTGTAAACACGATATCCCTTCGACTGAGTAGAATATCACACCATGACACATGGATCCCCTTTTTCTTTCATCTTATCCAAAATTTTCCCATCTCTAGTTATGTAACAAATACAGCCAAAGATGTGAAGATGTTTTATTGAAGGTTTCATGTCATTAATGATGTGATACACCATCTTTCCATGTGTCGATATGATGATTGATCTGTTCTGAGTATAGCATGCGGTTACAACTGCTTCAGCCCAAAATGATAATGGAAGCTTAGAAGCTGAGAGCATTGTTCGAGCAGCCTCAACAAGAGTGCGGTTCCGTCTTTCAACAACGCCGTTCTGTTCAAGTGTTCGAGGATTGGAAGTCTGATGTTCAATGCCTTCTTCTTTGAAATAAGCATGGAGTGTCTTGTTCAAGAACTCTGTGCCTCTGTCAGTACGGACACTAATAACTTGAGCTTGAAGATTGCGTTGAATCATCGTGAGAAAGTCTTTGAGAACTTCTGGTGTTTCATCCTTGGATCGTAGAAAAAGAGTCCAAGTGTATCTTGAATAGTCATCAACAATCACCAGAATATATTTCTTCCCATTTATGCTTGCAACCCGCATTGGACCACACAAGTCCATGTGAAGCAAATTCAGCCTTCCTTTGGAACTTGGAACAGCTTTTGACTTAAATGAGCTTCTTTTTGCTTTACTCATTTCACAAGACGAACAAAGTTGATCCTTGACATATTTCAACTTAGGTAAGCCTGTCACAATATCTTTCTTTGAGAGTAAGGTGATGTAATCGAAGTTAAGATGAGAAAGTCTTCGATGCCATAACCATGCTTGAGTTGGTGAAGCTTTAGCCATGAAACAGATTGGAGTTGATGAAGTTGTTTCTTGAAGAGATATTGTGTAGAGATCGGATCCACGATTACCAGTTAGTAAATCGTTTCCCTGAAGATCTCTCACAAAACAAGTAGATTTCCTGAAAGCAACCTCCAAATCCGCATCACAGAATTGACCAACCGAGAAAAGATTGTGATTGAGGCCTTCGACGTAATAAACCCGTTTGATCGTGACATTTCCTTGATTCAGATCTCCATAACCAAGAATTGGAGCAAATTGATCATTTCCAAAACGAACAGTACCCAGAAATTTCTCCACAAAATTACACAACAGCTTGAGATTGCCCGTCATGTGCTTTGTGCATCCAGAGTCAACAATGAATAGGATGAGTTGTACAATCTGCAAGAGAATTAGAGGACGATGGAACATTGGACAAATTGGATCCTAAGGAATTTGATATCTTCAAGACATTAGTAATCCTAGAGACAATGTCTATAGTGGGACTAATACTTGTTGATACATCCTCTTTCCTGATTTTAGGCATCCATATCTTTTTGGTCCTAAGAGGTTTTTGTGTCCATTCCCCCCCCCCCCCCCCCCGCCCCCCCCCCTCCACCCCCCCCCCCCCCCCCCCCCCCCCCCCCCCCACCCCCCACCCCCCCCCCCCCCCCCCACCCCCCCCCCCCCCCCCCCCCACCCCTCCCCCCCACCCCCCGCCCCCCCCCCCCCCCCCCCCCCCACACCCCCCCCCCCACCCCCCCCCCCTCCCCCCCACCCACCCCCCACCCCCTCCCCCCCCACCCCCCCCCCCCCCCCCCCCCCCCCCCCCCCCCCCCCCCCCCCCCCCCAACTCCCCCCCCCCCCCCCCCTCCCCCCCCCCCCCCCCTTCCCCCCCCCCCCCCCCCCCCCCCCCCCCCCCCCCCCCCCCCCCCCCCCCCCCCCCCCCCCCCCCCCCCGCCACCACCCCCCCCCCCCCCCCACCCCCCCCCCTGTCACAACATCTTTCTTTAGAGTAAAGTGATGTAATCGAAGTTAAGATGAGAAAGTCTTCGATGCATAACCATGCTTGAGTTGGTGAAGCTTAGCATGAAACAGATTAGAGTTGATTAAGTTGTTTCTTGAATATATAATCTGTAGAGATCAGATCCACGACTACCCGTTAGTAAATCGTTCCCTGAAGATCTCTCATAAAACAATAGATTTCCTGAAAGCAACTCCCAAATCAGACATCACAGAATGACCAAACCGAGAAAAGATTTGTGATTGAGGCCTTCCGACGTAATAACCCGTTTTGATCGTGACATACCCTTGAATCAGATCTCCATAACCAAGAATTGGAGCAAATTGATCATTACCAAAACGAACAGTACCCAAAATTTCTCAACAAAATTTACACCAGCATCTTGAGATTGCCCTCATGTGCTCTGTGCATCCAAGTCAACAATGCATAGGATAGTTTTTGTACAAAAAGCAAGAGAATTAGAGGACGATGGAACATTGGACGAATTGGAATCCTAATGAATTTGATATCTTCCAGACATTATTATACCCTAGAGACAAAGTCTAATTAGTTGGACCAATACTTGTTGTTTCATCCACTTTCCTAATCTTAGCAGCCATATCTTTTTGGTTTTTAAGTGCTTTGTTTCCACGTATAACCTGATGGACTTCTTAGCTATCCACCATTTCCATTCCTGATTTATTCTCATACAACACCTTATAGTAACTCTTGGATTTCAGAATAGTGGTATCTGATGCAACTGTTTTCTTATGGGGTGTTGCAACAGATTTGTTTGCATTTCTCTTGGGTTTACTAGCACTAATAGGCACTACATTATCTTCTTAGTTCTAGCTTCACGTCTTTCAAGGTATCGAGAAACACAAGCATCATGATATAATAAACACACATTTCTACATCAGCACAAACAGCAATCTCATCAAAGTTCTGGAGTTTGAATTGTCAATACACGCAGATACAGACTTTGTTTCTTAGAAAATACTATAAATCCATATGATGGTCTTCTACTTCCTTCTTTTGAAACTTCACTGACTATTGTTCGGCACGACCTTATCTTTCACTTGAAAGCACTTAAAGCTGTGGTCTGCTAACACTAGTAGTGTGAAATACACCTGAAGATTTAGACATGTGAGGATTAGTATTCCTAGAAGCATGAGGCAACTGTGGTGTTCTAGTTTGTGTTGTGGTGGAGGCAATTCTAAACATTCCTGGTTTAAGCACATTGGTGTTTTGAACCGCTTGGTTTCTTTTCTGAGGCAAATTTTGTTGAGTGACTGGTTTAAACAAACCATCCGACGCATTAGTTTTATTAACCGACTTATTCGTTTGAAACTTCTCATTTCAGGAGAATTTGAAAAAGGAGTCGGTTTTCCGAAAACTGATGGTTTTCGAATCCGTTGAGCATTTTGGTTTGTCGAACAACAGATGGTTTATCAAACGAGTTTTCCACAGACATTCCTTTTGTTACCAGAATGAGTTTCTTTAACACCCCCCCATTTATCACCATGTTCTTGTCCTGCATTGAGCTTCAAATCTTGTATTTCATGATATTAGTTCACTGTATCCTTTTCGAATACATTGGAAGCATTTTCTTTGCAAACTGGGTGTTTTTTCATCTGTTTCTTTACAATGTTGTAAAAGAAATTCAAGAGAAATCGAGTGTTTTTCAAGTTTAAGAAAAACTTTTAACAAATTATTAAGACTTCTTGTAACAGATTCAGTTCGTTTTGAAAGCTTTTGTGCAAGACATTCACATAACTTTGACTTTATGAGAAACATGCTTGTAATTCATTATTAGCAATTAAATGAGACAGAGAATGCAAAATGAACTGTAACATCTTTAGACACACACTCTTCGAGAAGTAATCATATATGTTTGAAAAATCAAGCCTTTACTGATTCATGTTCGTCAAGCTCTTTCAGGAATTAACTGTACAACCAAATCGACATTCATTTCTCTTTTTAGTTCATGAATATTAACAATGACTGTCTAGTATAGATTTTGTCTGAATGAGTCATTAATAAGATTTTTGATCAAAACTGACCATAATCTAGCAGTTGGTTAGGAAGCACTACTAGTATGATTATACCAAGTTTGTTGACAAAATTGGCCTCAAATGATTGAAGTTGATTGTCATCTCGTTTATAAAGTAGTCTACTTTTACTAATGGATTAGACCTGGTAGCAATCGCCAACGTTTTTAGCAATGTTTGGTTTTGTCCTAACAAACGTTTTTCTCCACATTGTCTTCCTAACTTCTTTAGCGCGTTCCAACTGATCAAGATAGGTTTTGGATGGTGGTTTGAAAGTTTCATAAAGACTGTTTTGATATGTGTAATCATATGGTTTAACTGTGTCTTTATCCAATTTTGATCTACTCTCCTTTGCAAGAGTCACTATCTCTTCCCCATCAGGGGCAAATCTGTTTGCAGGATCAGAAGTATCATATGGGATCTCATACAAACAGGGCTTATCAGATTGAGCTTTCTTGAGGTACTTTGGATTAGCAAAGGTTGATCTACCATTATACGTTGCGCATTTGGGTGCTAACATGTGAATGGTCTGAATTGACTGATTGCGTTTATAAAGAATTTCATTTAAAAACTTTATTTGTTTGTCCATTTCAATCATCGTGTCAATGTCTTTTCCTTCCTTAACCTTTAAATCCGAAATAACCTTAGTTTTCTCTTTGAGTTGACCTTCAAATTGTGACCTATTTAACAACCTTCTTTTTTGACTAGCTCGTCATGTCTATGAATTGACAATGAAATTTCATAGGTTTTAGTTTTAAACCCTCTTTTTATGTCAATTGTCTTTACGAGCTAATAGTCTAGTGTGTCATTTAACTTTGTTTTGAATGTATTTTATACTCACTTGTAAGGTCATTAGGGCAGTGTTACTTTTCAAGCTCAGTCTGTTTGGTCTGAGTGCAAGCACAGAGACTATCCGCCTGCTAGTAGCCTTCCCCAGAGCCCTACTAGACTCATCAAGGTTATGTTTTGCACTCCTTAAGTTCTTGGTTAATGTGATGTGTTCGCTTTCTTTAATTGTTTAACGAATTCGTTTTGTTTTTCCTCTATTGACTCAAGATGTTAAATTTGCAATTAAATTACAGCGCAGCACGTGCTCATCAACACATTCAGTCGCTTTTGATCAACACTGAGTTTTATCATTAGTAATATATTTGATGAATCAGGAATGATCATTGCTATCATCATTCTCCAAAACTTATGTGTCGTTTAATGGATTCAGATGGTCAGAATGTCGTCTCACATTGGCAAAACACATCATTTTACTTATGGTTTTGTACTGTTCCAATGGCGTATCAGTAGAACTTGATTCCGCAGGTGAGACCTCCTGGATCTTTGCCATGTATCTGTAATGTGCTTCCAATTCTGTTCTCAATCTCTCTCATCGTTATCGCCTCTAGCCAATCAGCTTGCTCAGCTTGAAGTGGAACACCTTGTTCAGCTTGTTTGCACATCATCATCTTCTCCTTGTGATACGCGTAGTCTTTAACCCGCTTTGGCTTCCTGCATTCCCTGGCATAGTGTCCAAATCCCTTGCAGTTAAAGCACTGTATCCCAGTCTTTTGCACTACCGGACTGCCTACTATTTCCCTAGCCCCAGCAACTGTCATCGTCCTTTGATTTCCAAACTGCCCTGACTGATTGTCATTGTTATACCTTGGTGTGGTATCTTCAGTCTTGTTCGTGGAGTTTGAAGAAGTTCTAAGGTTGTTGTTGGTAGGTTTGTACAGCTTCTTAAAATACTTAGCAAGGAGTGCCAAGTTCTTTTGCATATCCTTATCCCTCCGAGCTTGTTCTGGATCACTGTCTTCCTCAGAAACGGACTCAGATTGAGGAGTAACTGGTTTGGCGATCTCTTTGCCTTTGTGTCTGGTAGACGCACTTGTTCGTGTGGAAGAAGATTGCTTGTATGATGGTGCATTCGATCTTTGAGGTTTTGGTGCCTGATAGTAGTTATCTGAATATGGTTGAGCAGCCGCAAGAAGTGCTAATGGATTTGCACTTCTGGCTAATCTCTCAGAACGGATATCATTAACTTCGTTTTGAAACTGCTTCAGAACGTCAAACAGCTTGTGATATGAGACCGTGTCTATTTCCTGACTCTGCTTGACAACTGTCACAAATCTTGACCATTCTGGTTGAAGTTGTTGAAGAAATTGAACATTCACTTGCATTGGGGAAACTTGCAAGTTGTTCCTTGTCAACTCATTCACCAGTTTATAAAACCGGGAGTAATAAGACTCAATGGATTCTCCATCTCTAGAAGTAAATTTCCCAAATTCCCAAAATAGATTGGTCTTCACATCTTGTACGTTCAACGATTCCTCTTGTTGTAGCCTTTCAATGGCTGTCCACATCTCCTTCCTTTGACTAGTGTTGCTGCATCAACAGTTATAAGTAAATTTCATCCCCAATACCAGTCAGAATCAAGAAAATACTTCCTTTTTCAGCTTGATAAGTAAAGTTTGATCTCCTGCTGTCATGTTGTGTATCGTCCAATCTTCATGGCACTACTGTAGAATGTTCTCTGCTTTCAACTGCTTCAAATGAGTACATCTTGTATGCATATATGGACCTACAAAGATGCACGTTCCTCAGATATTCACCATATCGATTTAGTGTCAAGGTATCGTAGAAACGCGAATGCCACTGAGATATCTTCCCAGGTCCAAGCATCGGTTAACGATCTTTTAACCAGCTGCCATTATATTGTTATGCATTTGGCTATCTGTGGAGGATGTGTTAACTGGAGTAGACATGATGAATGAATAGTTATGAATTATGAAGTGTGAATGATTTTGTTGGATCTTAAGTGGATATGATGTGATTGAAGTTGTGGTTGTGTAAGCAATTCACGTTCACGGGATTTTACACGTCTATGATTAAAACCGATAACTGAATTAACGGGATTTACAAAATCAATAAGAAAACCGTGAGTGGATTATTCCGGAAACAGCCGGCGAAAAATTCAAAAAAAACTAAAAAATGTCAATTTCTCATAGAAAATGATGGTTTTGGGCTTCGAAAAATCCTTAACCAGCTAAAGGTTGTAACAATGTGATCCGTCTCGTTTTTCTCTTCGATTTGAGAGGTCACGGGCCTAAAACGGACTTACGGATCAAAAGTTATGGCTGTTTTACTGAAACCCTTTTCGTCACACAAGTTTTCTAAAAATTTTCCGTTCGGATGATATTTCCCAAAAAAAAATTTGCTCGTATCGATCCCACTCCGTTCGATCCGCTCGATTCGGTTTCCGCTCGTTCGGTTCTTCTCGTTCGAGTCAGCTTGTTCGAGTCCGCTTGTTCGAGTCCGCTCGTTCGGTTCTTCTCGTTCGAGTCAGCTTGTTCGAGTCCGCTTGTTCGAGTCCGCTCGTTCGGTTCTTCTCGTTCGAGTCCGCTTGTTCGAGTCCGCTTGTTCGAGTCCGCTCGTTCGGTTCCAACGTTTTTCACCAAGATCTCTCGTCGGTTGATAACAGATTACCACTGGTTCGGTGCTAAACGTCTTCGACTCTTTTGTTCTCCTCTTCATTTCACTCCGAGTACCACCATGACTATCCTAATGAAGCCAGAGATTTCCAACACAAAATGAGCCACGAAAAACTTAGGTTGCAGATGATGAACCAAATCTGTCGAGTCTAATAAGCTTACAACAACAAAAAAAACCACGCTATCCACCCGAGGCGATTGATACCAATTGTAGGAACCCGATTCACACTTCACTTCATAACACGAAACACAAAATCGAAAACTAGAAAGAGAGAAAGAGAGTAGAAAAGAGATAGAAGAGGTGAGAGAGAGATGAGAGGGAAAAAGATTTTTTTAGAAAAATAGATATTATGAGAATTAGATATTTTCATATGGAAAATATCTATATATATATCCCTACAACGCGTGGGATATTTAACTAGGACCCGGCTCGGGTTTGTTTGGATTAAACCCAAAACATATACAATATATAGACTACTATCGAGCCCGATTCCCGATCTTTATCCTGTTACACTAACATAACTAATTAAAGACCGAAGTCTCCATCGTAAGAGTGTCTCGACTTCCCTTGTTCGACTCAATAAATTTGAGGCTAACACACGGGTAACAGTCTTCATACTACCTTGCCCCTAATATGGTTGATCCACTATTAATATATTTCACATGCACTTAGTGTACTCCTAGGGGCCATGTAATAGTCTTCTTACACCTACGTGTGTCGTTGCTCAAGCGGAATACAAAGTAAACGCGGTTTCGTGAAATTCATTCATGACCTTAGGAAATAGTTACACAAATCATACAAGGGTGAAAAGCAACAACACTAAAGAAGGCAATTAGGGATAATACAGGATTAAATAAACACAGTCTTTATCTTATTGGTTATCACCAACTTAGTCAATAGATTTTATATTAGTAATAGCTAAACCAACCACCTCTCAAATATAAAATTGATTTTACATGCTTTTCCATCAACAAGTTAAAAAAAAACATAAAAACACAAAAACAATCTTCCCTCAACCCTTAGGATTCTGTTATACCGTGATCAAGCCTTCCCAACGTATTCCCGAGTGAATGATAACAACCCCGAGCCTTGCCTAAACATACAACTACACGGATTAGGTGCACCTGCCAGGAGGAGTTTGTAAAACATCTTGTAGAACCTACACGACCGCATCCAAGTTTTTGGCGCCGCGCCTAGGGATAAGTTATGTTCTGAACATAGTTTTCACTTAGTTCCTACTCGCTTGAAATCCTTTCAAAAGTAAGATTCAATTTTGCATATTAGCTTTCTCGTAGTCTATCTTTTCTATGTGCCCTTTGTTTTGTAAATCACTCTCATTCACACATCATGATTTATGAAAGACCCCCCAACCACACCTTTCCCAAAACCGCCCTCACGAAACATAACCCTATTTCATTCCAAAGATATACGTTGGTGTTCCAACAACATCAAGATGAACCTATCTACGATGCGTGGACTCGTTTCAAAAACTTAATCAAAAGAGTCCCTCATCATGGCCTCGATTTATGGTCCCTTACTTAATTCTTTTATGATCATGTCGACGACTATACCCGAATGGACCTTGACTTTGCAGCAGACGGGAACCTTAGGGAATTAAGTGGTGAAGAAGCATGGGAAGCCATAGAAAATTTCGCCCAAGGCCAAAAAGAATAGGACAACCCACCAAACATTATTTCTGAACAAGAAGTAGCAAATTTGAAGGCTCAAGCAAAAAGATTGTTTGGAAATGAGGATGTTTGGGTTGAGATTCATAGAGGTATATCATGGGATAAGGTGGAAAATTCGGACCCACAAAGTACCCCACAAGTCCTGCCATCATTTGAGGAATACACACCGCCCGTGACTTACCCGGAAGAAGTTGAAAAGACTTTGGGAAGCCCGATAGAGGTAGAACCTTTGAACGAAACATAACTAGAGGAAGTAGGCTTGAATTGTAATCACAACACTCCTCTTAGTTCTAGGGAAGTTCCTAGTTTTGATAAACCGGAGCCTCAACCACAACCCTTACCTAATTGTCCACCCTTAGATACAAGTCTAGGAACCAAAAGAGGCCTCAAACCACCCATCAAACCATAAAGTCCTTATAGTTTTAGGATAAAGGTATTAGATAATTTGACCATTCACACACCACCTTCATCTCTTGTGGCGTCTTTCCACCTTATGGATTTGTATTGCTATTATCTCCCATGCATCGATGATCTTAAGAAACATTATGGATTTAAACCAGGTTTATTAGGACATAGTGGATCCCTTGGTGTTGATTTTTCAAAATTGGGGATGATAGAAGATGATTGGAAATTAGAATCTAAAGAAGTTTCTTTTCTAAGAAGAGGACTTAAGTCACCTGTTAGGCCAAAAGAAGTAGAGAAAGTTAGGATTAAAGAAACACACCAATTGGAGCACAAAATTCAACAAACACTTTTTCAACATATGGCTCCTTCTCGCCACCATGGTGTGTACCGTTACTATCACCCATACTTGAACTCAAGTGTAGGGGAACCTTCCCCTTTATCTGTTAAATAAGGGTAGAGTCAGGCTCGTGACTCGAACAAAAATAAACGCTTTTTGGGAGGCAACCCAATATTTACTTTTATCGCATATTAGGAGTGTCGTGTGTGTTTTAATTCTTTATAGTTTGTTTTATTATGTTTGAACTATATTGTAATCATGCTTTGTTTGTCTTTAACCTCGTCGTAATTTCAATCAAAGGTATTTTGCAACAATAAGTGTAGGGGAATTTATTCGGCTTTTGAGCCAAGTTCAAACATGTTAAAAAAATTGATTAGATTAATTCGCGTCATATGATTGAATTGTTAAATCTCAGGTTTTATGCAGCTATTTGTACAGGAATTAACTTATGGAATCAAGTGCAGGAAATTTTTCATCAAAAACAAAAATTTAGTTTTCACAGACTGTGGAGACGGCGTCATGATTTACACGCGACGCCGTCACCACGACACCTGTGACGGGGTCACACAAACCCTGACGGCGTCAAACACCCAGGTCAAGAAAACTTAAAATTTTTAATTGTTTTTGAAAATAAAACTTGCACAACATTTAATATATGTATTCTTCTGTTATAAACCTGCAAAAACCTAATGATTTTAACAATTCTCTCATCCTATCTATCGAGTCGAACCCTAAATTCACATTGTATATTGGTAAATCGCACATTTTATGCTTGGTATAGTTGTCTTTGTCTTTGATTACATGTTATATTTGATGAGAAGAAGCTTGGAAGTTCTTAGGAAGTTTCATTGGATGATTCTCGGATGACGATTTAACTAGTTATCACATGTTTCTTCTCCATTATTGAGTAAACCAAGGGAGTACTTGTTTATTTTCCTTGTTTTCTATTCCCTTTATTCGTTTTAACGAGTACTTCTAGAGAACATTGGGGACAATGTTCAACTTAAGTGTAGGAAGGAAAATAAGCCTTAGAAACTATTCTTTCATTTGCCATTGCTTTATCCTTAAAATGATGGGTAATATATCAAAACATAGCATAAGATGTAATTTTTACCCAAATTTAAATTTTTTTATGACACATACCGACGAAAACAGAGTATTATTAGCGTCTCATGGATAGGAATTTATATTACTAGCACAAAAACCCTCAAATTCCACCCCCATAATGTGAGGTTCGCCCTTAGATATTATACCTTTAGCTTGTTCGAGTTAAGGAGTGAGCAATCATGTGTGTTTATTCCGTCGTTACGGATGTGTATGCGTGGTTTTGTCGCCTTTTCTGGAACATTGGTATCGGTTACTTTAGGATTATGAGAGTGTACCGGTAGCATATTAAATTCTAGAACTTGTTTTTGTGATGTATCCCGAGATCGCATAGTAAGTATTAGGATTTGCTTGATAAGAGGCATTAGGATTAACCCATGTTTTAAACCTGTAATTGTTATGATGGTCACATCGATCATTATTAACTACCCACACCCTTGCCTTGCACACCCTTTAGTGCAGGATACCCATATACAACCCTTTCAAGCCTATCCTTTTTCACGATCTTGTAATTTTCTGTTAAAGCCGACTATTAATGAAGAGTATTAGTCACCCTTAAACCAATCGTTACCCTAAAAAAATCCTAAGCCTAGCTTGTATTACACATTTTTTTTTAGTATATTAATGTGATAACCCAAGTTAATTATTTGAGTACTAAACGGTAGCTAAGTCCTTATTCCTTGTAAAATACATTTTGAGGGATGATTGGGAATTCATGGTAGTATTTAATTTGCGAAAAATGGAAGAAAAAGTTAAGCAAAAAAGCCCCATATATTTGTCACATGATCCTCCAAGTATTTTGATCCACCTTAAATCGGTCATTAGATAGATTGTAAAATATCGATCATGTAAAGCTCAAGGTGTAGAGGGTCCGTATTATAAATCCAATGTGATGTATTATGTTATTAAAAAAAATATAGAAAGAAAAAGAAAGAGAATGATGTAATTGGTATAAGTTTGTATATCTTCGTCCAGTCTTGCTTAGCAACTAAACCAACGTGTATTTTGTGTACAAAATTAGCTAACCCTTCACTCCAAAATTGACCCAAAAAGCACCCAAATGTATCCCATCCATTACCGTTTCCATTATATGTTATCTTACACCTATACCCCACAGCCCTTTAATAAAAGGCCTCTTAGATAGTAATGAATAATACTTGCACCTAGCGTGGATGGTTTGATTCCTTTAGCAACCAAGCCTACGAATTTATTAGCTATGACAGGTAATGATGTTTATTTTCCGTTTTCCCCCATCTGCTATAATTTATTATACAAGCCGAGGGACAAGAGATAATCCCCAAACATTATGTGAGGTGCAAGTATAAACTATTCGTGATTTTAATTACTAGTCTATGAGGTTGTGATGTAAATATGGTTTTAAAGAGTAGGTAAAATGAACCCCTCATATTGTTATTGACTAGGTAGAAAAAAGCTAATTGCTTAGAGGACAATCAAAATCCCAATGTAGGTAAATTAATGCGGAATAATTTAATACACTTTTTTTCGGGGTCGTATAAAACGCCCCTAAATCGTAGCATTTATGCCAAAATAGGTTCTTAAATGTTCTATTCAGGTATTTCTTAATTTGGAAGGCATTTGGAAGAATCAGAAACAACTGACTTAGTGCTCATTTTGGAGAAGAAACAGAAAAGACTAATACGGGCCCTAACACTACCATAGATCAATAATTTCTCTACAGTGGCTGGAGACGGCGTCACAGATACAACGTGACGCCGTCACTACGAAGATCAAGACGGCGTCACAAGATTCCACGCGGCGTCAGAGCATACGACCCAACCTATTATCTAGAATTTTCTCTTTAATGACGGCGTCACGATTAAAAAAAAATAAAAAACGCGACCCGTCACAAAAAAAGCATTTACCTATATAATACAAACCGAATTTAAAGGTTTTGAGTGTGTAACATTAGAAAAAAAAGGTACAAATCCTAGTTCGTAGCAGGTGTTTTCTTTTTTTTTTTTTTTCTGTTAGGGATGAATTTAGGGCCCAAAAAACCCTATTGTAACTTCTTCCAACTTCATATTTTAATCAAGTAAGTTCATTTAATCATTCAATAAGTCCTATGTGTTTGTTGATCTATCTATGTTCTTAGCTTATCTTTTAAAAAGCTTGCTAAAACCTTTATTGTGTTTTATTTAAGATAGTATGCAACCTAGAATCATAGGATCGTATAGTGGTGTTGCTTCTTGTGATGGATGTGCATATTAGGCTTTAGAAAACCAGTCTTTGTCTGTATCGCTGTTGATATGTCTAGGGAAACATGATTGTGTAGAAAGGATACCATCGGGTAATAGTCTTCATACTACCTTGCCCCCTAATATGGTTGATCCAATTTTAATATATTTCACATGCACTTAGTGTACCCCTAGGGGCCATGTAATAGTCTCCATACTACCTTATGTGTGCGTTGCTCTAGCGGAATACTAAGTAGACGGCGGGTTCATGTAATTCGTTAATGACTTAGGAAATAGTTACACAGATCATTAAAAGGGTGACAAGGAAACAACACTAGAAGAAGCAATCTAGGGAGTAATACATGATTAAATAAACACGTCTTTATCCATATTATCATCACCAATTAGCGTAGATTTATAATTATTAATCGCTAAAACAAACCCCTCTCAATTATATTATATTTACTTGCTTTTCCATAAAACATAAAAACACAAAAATAATCTTCTCTCAACCCTTAGAATTCTGTTAGACCATGATCAAGCCTTCCCAACCTATTCCTCAAGTGAACGATAACAACCCCCGAGTCTTGCCTATACTACTACTACAACGATTAGTTGCTTTGCCTATGGAGTTGTAAAACTTCTTGAGAAGTCCCTACGAATGACCTGCATCTAGGGTTGGATTAGAAAATAAATTTCAAACTATGTGATGTGGTTCAACCTGTTTTAACACAAGTTCCATACTTGTTGTCGGATGATGTTGTAACACTTGTTTTAATGCATGTTATTTTTCTCTATATTGACGCTTTGTGTTATGACGATCAATCCTCCGTCACGCCTCATGTTTTCGCCGTAGTCGGGGTGTGACAGATTGGTATTCAGAGCCAAGGTTATAGAGAATTAGGTGGTTTGGCCTAGACTATAACCTAAGAACCTTTATATAGCTTGCATGATAGGATCTATGTGTGTGGTGTTCCGCTTATACTTGCTTTTGCGCGTATCTATTATCTATCTTATATTATCTATCTTATATTATCTATCTTATATCATCTATCTTATATCATTTATCTTATATTATCTATCATATATCATCTATCATATATCATCTATCTTTTATCATCTATCTTATATATCGTCTATCGTCTATCGTACTAAGATCACTGTCGCTGAGCTGCGTGAACAAAATACTGAGTACAACTGGGAAAGGAAGCATTTATAAATACATTGGCTAACGTAATTATGAATGCGTCACGACCCATGTAGACTTGGCTATCCTATTCGTCGAAATCAGTGTTGACACCTTAGGACCGTATATATGCATACTATAGTATATTAGGACCGTCTATATGCGATATTTCCCCTCCTACTTAACGTTACATATATCCTTCCTCACGTAGATAATGCCGCCATGGATGACGACATGAAGTGCAGGCCGACAGGACCTGCTGCAACACAAAATGTGGAAGGACGAGTAAACGGACTGGTAAGTAGTGGAAGAACTGGAGAACCAACAGGCAGAGTTGGTAGTCGAACGAGTAATCAAGATTGTCAAGGAAGTAATCAAGGTATTGGGGGCAAATGGAGGCGTTGACAAAGTCCCTGACTTCTCCACGGTCATCGCTCAGCAATTGTAAGATCTACTTCCTACCATCATTGCTCAAGTAGGTAATCACGCTAGCAACATCCAGGGTGATGTTAGGAGTGCTAACGTGAGCAATGGTCGAAATGGTTATTCGTACAAGGAATTTATGGCTTGTAACCCAAAGGATTATGATGGAAAGTGTGGTGCAATAGTCTACACCCGCTAGATTAAGAAAATGGAATTAGTCCAGGACATGAGTAGGTGTGGAGCTAACCAGAAGGTCAAGTACACTGCCAGTTCATTTATCGGTAAGGCACTGACATGGTGGAACACCCAGGTCCAGACTAGATGTCGGGAAGCTATAGTTGGCATGACTTAGGAGGACTTTAAGGGTTTGATGAGAAAGGAGTTTTGTCTAAACAATGAGTTGCAAAAGCTAGAATCTGAGTTTTGGTGTCATGTGATGGTCAGAGCTGGCCATGCTGCGTACACTGATCGATTCCATGAGCTTTCTAGGTTAGTCCCTCATTTGGTTACCCCTGAGAACAAAAGGATTGAGAGGTATATCTATGGCCTTGCTCCATAGATTCGTGCGATGGTGGCAGCAATGGAGCCAACAACAATTCAGAGTGCGGTGTTAAAAGATGGAATGCTAACCGATGAGGTAATTAGGAATGGATCGTTAAGGAAGAATATTGAGAAGAGAGAAATGGTGAGGAATTGAGTAGGAATGAGAATATTAAGGATGACGACAAGAGATCTAGGACTGGTATGGCGTTTGCCACAGTCACTAAACCTGTTAGGAAAGAGTACACGGGTACAACACCCAAGTGTACAAACTGTAGCTTTTACCATAACCCCAAGATGCCTTGTCATAATTATACAAACTACAATCGTTTAGGGTACTTTGCCAGGGATTGCAAGGCGAGGCTTAGGATGGTGACCCTTGTAAGTGCTAGAAACCTGACAACTTCTCGAGAGGCGTGTTTTGAGTGCGGTGGAATGATCACTACAAAGCAGCATGCCCTAGGTTAAACCGAGCACTAAGACAAGGAGGAAACTGTCAAAATCAACCTATGGCTATTGAGGGAGGTCAAGGTCACGGAAACAATGGCAATCAGGCATGTGGAGGAGCATTCATGATGGGAGCAGAGGAAGCTCATCAGGACCCAACATTATGACGGGTACGTTTACTCTAAACAACCATTATGCTACAACACTATTCAATTCTGGTGCCAACTGTAGCTTTGTTTCCACTACTTTCATACCTCTGTTAGACATAGAGCCCAGTGACTTAGGTTTTAGCTATGAGATTGAAATAGCCGGCGGGCAACTAGTAGAAATCAATAAGGTTATTCGTGATTGTAAACTGGAGATAGAAGATCATACATTCGATAACAACTTGATACCATCTTGAGCACGGAGTTTTGATGTGATTATAGGAATGGACTGGTTGTCCTAACATAAGGCCGAAATCATTTGCCACGAGAAGGTGGTTAGGATCTCACTACCACACGACGAAGGACTTAGAGTCTTAGGAGAAAAACTCGAAGAGAAGGTGAGATACCTCATGAGTGCAAAGACCGAAGAGCAGAAACTAAAAGACATCGTTGTAGTTAGGAGCTTTCCCGAGGTATTTCTTAACGACCTATCAGAATTACCGTCTTCTCGAGAATTCAAGTTTCGTATCGACTTAATCCCTGGAGCAATGCCAGTCGCGAAGTCTCCCTATCGTTTGGCGCCCTCTGAAATGGAGGAGTTTCAACAACTAGAAGAACTCCAGGACAAGGGTTTCATTTAACCAAGCTCATCATGGGGAGCACCGGTATTATTCGTCAAGAAGAAGGACGGTTCATTTAGGATATGTATAGACTATATAGAGTTGAATAAGTTGACCATTAAGAATCATTATCCCTTCCCTAGGTTAGATGACCTGTTTGATCAGCTGTAAGGATTACAATATTTCTCTAAGATAGACCTTCGGTCTGGATACCATCAGCTGAGATTGCACGTGGACGGAATTCCAAAGAATGCATTTAGAACTCGATATGGACATTTTGAGTTCACAGTAATGCCTTTTAGTTTGACGAATGCACCAATGGTATTCATGGACTTGATGAACCGAGTGTGTAGACCCTACCTAGACAAGTTTGTGATAGTTTTCATAGATGAAATATTGATCTACTCTAAGACCAAGGAAGAGCACGAGATGCATCTAGGGTTAATCTTAGAACTAATCAAGAAGGAGAAATTGTACGCAAAATTCTCTAAGTGTGAATTTTGGTTGCAAGAGGTGCAGTTCCTTAGGCATGTGATTAACGGTGATGGTATATATGTAGACCCCAGTAAGATTGAAGCTGTTAAGAATTGGGAAGCCCCTAAAAGCCTGTCCAAAGTTTGTTCATTCTTAGGATTAGCAGGATATTACCACTGATTCATTGAGAATTTCTATAAGATCGCTAAACCACTTACCATTTTGACTCAGAAGAATAAGACCTATGTTTAAGGTGAGAAACAGGAAGAAGCAATTTAAATCTTAAGGATAAGTTATGTAATGCAAACTGTTCTCGCTCTCCCCGATGGACCAGAAGACTTCGTAGTATACTGCGATGCGTCAGGTCTAAGACTAGGTTGTGTGCTTATGCAGAGGGGTAGGGTGATCGCATATGCCTCGAGACAATTAAAGATACACGAGAAGAATTACAGTACCTATTGATAGGATTGGTACAGTTGTATTCACCCCTTAAGATTTGAGACAGTACCTGTACGAGACCAAAGAGCGTCATATACACGGACCATAAAAGAGTGATGACATATAATAACGTTACAATTTATAGCTTCATTTTATCCTGTAATAAGTTATCCCACTTTTATATAATTATTGCAAGAATTTATACTTAATTGCTTAAAAGTGTTATTTCTAGTAATTAAGGAGTGATTTGTGAAGACATGCTAAAAGGCGCATATTTTTGAGCTAAAACGATTATATTTGAAGATTACATAATTCTGCCCAACACGCCATATCCACAAAAAAGAGATACGGCATATCAGCGCCAACTCTTCACAAGAAAACGCGTACAAACAATCCCAAATGGCGTATCCAACTTCTACCATACGCCTATCCAGCTAGATAGACCATTCAATATACAGAGATAATTATATTTTAGGAATGAATATTTGATTGATTATAAACTTAGCGCGCACTCCAAAGAAAATACCCTAATACGCCGTATTGGCCTAGCTCAATACGGCGTATCCAGTCTTTTTCAGACACTATAAATAGAAGACTCAAAAAGAGTTTTCGGTGTGCAAAATCATATTCTCCATACCATACACATAAAAGATGATTTTCTGAAGAAAAGAATACAAAACCAAGGTCCAAGCATCGAGCACGATCCATGAAGACACTGTGTAATTCCTATAAAATTTTTATCATTTAATTTTGGTATCGTTGTAAAACATTTAGTTTACCTAGGTTAGTTTGACCAACGCTTGTATTATTACAAGGTTTATGGGCTAATACCTAGCGGTATTACCATCTTAAAGAAGATTGAAATGTTGTTTTTTTTTGTAAAAAATCGATTTTCTTAATTTATTCCTTGAAAGTTTAATAATGTTTTAATATCACATGATACTGTTCTACTGTTTTGAATATGCGACCTATCATTCAACTGGGTCTAGTTACGCCTAACAAGTGAGCTAGATACTAAGATAGCTCTCCATATCATGTTTTATTATCTAGGACCAATAGGATCACAAATAATGTTCTGTCTTTGTCTTTAAATTATAAGCTTAGTTGGACCGGCAGGTGACTCGTAATGTTTTAACAAGTATGTTCTTAATTAATTGATAAAGATTTGAATAGTGAACTACTAGTATATAAAATACCGTCAAACAGTAAGTGGGTAAAGTCCCGATGGGCTAGGGTTTGAAAAGATCACCATTACTTTAATCCCTAAAAGATTATAATTAAACTAAAAAGGATGCTTTATCGCGAAACCCGAAACATATACAATATTAGATTAACTATCGAGCCCGATTCCTGATACTTTCCTATTATAACGTTAACTAATTGATTGACCAAGACTAAAATACATAATGGATGAACTTCATGTTCGACTCAATATTTTGAGGCTAACAACAGTTTTTTATCATTTGGCTTGTACAGCTCTTTTATCTTCTGATTGTTTTCTTGCATGTTTATTGTGTTTAGAATTGATTATTGACACCATAAAACCCGTGCCAGTCTCTCAGGCTGAAAACCTCCCATTATCATTAGAACTAGGTTTGGCATAGGTTTAACAAGTAATTAAAATTAACTTAATTAGATTAATTAAAATACTGATAGAATATAAGGTTAATGACCCCGCTCTTAGTGTTCGACACCCTACTTACTACGAAACTCCCCCCGATCGGGTACACTGCCCGTTAAAGTGTTGTTTTAGGATAAGTCGGCTAAGTATAAATTTAAAACTTAGTAATCAATAAATTGACCCTACACGACATCACATTAGTAGCGCTTACTAGTTACGGAGATGCCAAACTAATGGACGTATAATATGTTGGATTTCATTTAGGTTATCTTGGTCAGATACCTGTAGGGCAAGCCTTTCATAGCATACTTAAATGCTCTATGCAAATTGAGATTCGGTGTCATGAGCTTAGTGCAACATAAATGCCTTTTTATGTGAAATTGTATCTGTTATAATTGTCACATGCATTTTGGAAATATTATGGTCGACCTTATTACGTTTAAACTAAACCTATGAATTCACCAACATTATGTTGATGTTTTAACAATATTTTTAGGTGCTTAGCTTGGATGTCTTTGATTGCTATATGTTGTCGACTTGCATTGGCCTAATTTTCAAGAATTTATCAATTGATTAAACATCGTTTTCAATTTCCAAAAACTTATATTCGCTTCCGCATATTATCTTTGAACTTATGTAAAACTTTAATTATTATTTTTAATGCAACGATGTTGGATTTCTGAAACGTACCGTTAGAGGTCGTTCTTTGTACTTTATGCGATGTTATTATGACGTCACGCCCCTGGACACGTGTTTCCGTCCAAGCCCCGTTTGGGGGTGTGACAATTGGGAAATCTATGAAATCCAAGTACTCCCATAACGATTATCTGCACTGCGCCGATCACCCCGCAAAACTCATCCAAGAACAATGGGTGGACACAATCGACCATGACGGAAAATGGGTAGAAGCAGAGGAAGAGGGAGGTTCAAATGAAGTACAAGCAGTTTCCTTCTACCCTAAACCAGAACTAGTCGAACCACTTGAATGGAAGGCTCTAGAAAATCGATTAAAACCTTCAAGCATCAAACCACCTAAATTAGAACTTAAAGAGCTACCCGAACACCTCGAATATGCCTTCCTACAAGAGAATAACCAACTCCCAATGGTTATCTCTTCCACGCTATCTGCTACCGCGAAGACCAGGCTCCTCGAAGTTCTAAGAAACCATAAAGGAGCCATCGCCTGGAGCATTACTGACATAAAATGGATCGACTTTTCCTTCTGTACACACAAAATCCTCAAGGAAGACGAGTTCAAACCGAATGTCCAGCCTCAAAGACGGGTGAACCTAAACATTAAGGAGGTGGTAAAAAAGGAAGTCATAAAAATCCTTGACACTGGATTAATCTACCCAATTTCCGACAGTCCTTGGATCAGCCCCGTTCAGGTTATCCCAAAGAAGGGAGGGATGACCGTAGCCAAGAATGAGAAAAACAAGCTCATACCTCAAAGAACAGTTACCGAATGGCATGTGTGTATTGACTATCGCAAGCTAAATAACACAACTTGAAAGGACCACTTTCCCCTGCCCTTCATCAACCAGATGCAGGAAAGATTAGCTGGACACGAGTATTATTGTTTTCTGGATTGGGTCTCAGGGTATTTCTAAATTCCTATTACCCTAGAATATCAAGAGAAAACTACGTTTACCTGCACATATGGAACCTTCGCGTACAAACGAATGCCATTCGGATTATGCAACGCTCTAGCCATTTTTCAGCGTTGCATGACAGCCATATTTCATGAACTAATCAAGGATAGCATGGAGGTAATTATGGACGACTTTTCTATTTTCGGTAGTTCCTTCGACCACTATCTAAAAAACCTCGAGAAGATTCTAAAGAGATGCGAAGAGACCAACCTTGTATTGAACTGGGAGAAATGCCACTTCATGGTAAAGGAAGGAATCGTTCTCGGTCATAAGGTCTTCAGATCGGGAATCGAGGTGGATAAAGCAAAAATTGAATCAATCTCTAAATTACCATATCCTATGAACGTGAAAGCCATTTGAAGCTTCCTGAGGCATGCAGGCTTCTACAAAAGGTTCATAAAGGATTTCTCACAAGTCTACGCCCAATGACCTAGCTCCTCATGAAAGACGCCCCCTTTAATTTCTCTGAAGAATGCAAACAAGCCTTCGACAAGCTAAAACAAGAATTAACACGGGCCCCCATCATGATTAAACCAGATTGGTCATTACCATTTGAAATCATGTGCGACGCAAGTGACTACGCTGTCGGAGCAGTACTAGGGCAAAGGAAAGACAAACACTTTCAGCCTATACATTACGCCATCAAAAAGATGAACGAGGCACATGAGAACTACACAATGACTAAAAAAGAGCTTTTGGCTGTTGTCTTCGCGTTTGACAAGTTCTAACAATAGTTGGTCCTATCCAAAACTATCATTTTCACAGATCACTCTGCCTTACGGTATCTCTTCACAAAGCAAGATACAAAGCCACAGCTGATAAGGTAGGTCTTGCTACTCCGGGAAATTGATATTAAAATCCGTGATAACAAGGGCGCCGAGAATCTCATAGCCGATCATCTCTCCTGAATTGATAACCCTGACCTTTGAAAGCTGACTAAAGTAGAGATTAGAGACTTGTTTCCTAAAGAGCAACTGATGACTATCTCTGATAAAGGGGACGAATCTTGGTATGCTGACTACGCTAATTACCTGTCCAGCCGAGTACTACCTTTCCGTTCTACCCGCTAGGAAAAGCAAAAGTTCTTCAACAATTTAAGGCATTACTTCTGGGATGAGCCATTCCTATTTAAGTAATGTGCTGATCAAATCATACGGAGATGTGTCGTTGGAAATGAGGCAGCCTAAATCCTTCAGCAATGTCATAACGGTTCATCAGGAGGGCATCATGGTATCGCTACAACTGCAAGAAAAGTTTTCAAAGCCGGATTCTACTGGCCTAGTATTTTCCACGACGCACGAAGATTGGTCCGAGCTTGTGACGCCTACCAACGAGTTAGCAACATTTCTTTATGGGACGAGACACCCCAAAAGTACATCTAGGTTTGCGAAATATTCGACGTCTGGGGGATAGACTTCATGGGGCTATTTCCCTCATCAAATGGAAACAAATACATCCTAGTAGCATCGATTATGTGTATAATTGGGTGGAGGCTCAAGTCTTTCCCGCCAGCGATGCTCGAAACGTAGTGAACTTCCTTAAACGATTATTCGCCAGATTTGGAATACCAAAAGTCCTAACTAGTGACAGAGGCACCCACTTCTGCAACTACCAAATGGAATGAGCAATGAAAAGGTATGGGGTGATTCATCGATTCTCCACTGCGTATCATCTGCAAATAAACGGACAGGTCGAAAATACAAATAAAGCAATTAAGCGTATCCTTGAAAAAACCATCGGAAACAATAAGAAAGAATTGTCTCACAAATTAGATGATGCGATGTAGGCTTTCCAAACCGTGTTTAAGACTCCCTTAGGAACAACCTCATTCAGGATAATCTATGGCAAGGCATGCCATCTCCCTATCGAACTCGAGCATAAGGCCTACTGGGATATTTAGGCATGTAACATGGATTTAACAAAGGCTGGAACCAACAGGTTTTTGAAAATCAACGAGTTGGACAAATTAAGGCTTGAAGCCTATGAATCCTGATAAATAATCCTAAAATTACTAATATAAATAATAAAACCTAAAAATAAAAAAAGATAATATTAAACTAAAATAAAATAAAAAAATAATAACTATCTTTCTAATAAAAATTTCTGAAACTTTCTAATCTCACCTACTCTTATCTGTCTCTATAACTCAATCTACCCCCTAGAAAAGCAAAAAGTTCATCAACAATTTAAGGCATTACCTTCTGGGATGAGCCATTCCTATTTAAGTAATGTGCTGATCAAATCATACGGAGATGTGTCGCTGGAAATGAGGCAGCTCAAATCCTTCAGCAATGTCATAACGGTCCATCAGGAGGGCATCATGGTATCGCTACAACTGCAAGAAAAGTCTTCAAAGTCGGATTCTACTGGCCTAGTATTTTCCACGACGCACGAAGATTGGTCCGAGCATGTGACGCCTGCCAACGAGTTGGCAACATTTCTTTAAGGGATGAGACACCCCAAAAGTACATCTAGGTTTGTGAAATATTCGACGTCTGGGGGATAGACTTCATGGGGCCGTTTCCCTCATCAAATGGAAACAAATACATCCTAGTAGCTATCGATTATGTGTCTAATTGGGTGGAGGCTCAAGCCTTTCTCGCCAGCGATGCTCGAAATGTAGTGAACTTCCTTAAACGATTATTCGCCAGATTTGGAATACCAAAAGCCCTAATTAGTGACAGAGGCACCCACTTCTGCAACTACCAAATGGAATGAGCAATGAAAAGGTATGGGGTGATTCATCGATTCTCCACTGCGTATCATCTGCAAATAAACGGACAGGTCGAAAATACAAATAAAGCAATTAAGCGTATCCTTGAAAAAACCATCGGAAACAATAAGAAAGAATTGTCTCACAAATTAGATGATGCGATGTAGGCTTTCCAAACTGTGTTTAAGACTCCCTTAGGAACAACCTCATTCAGGATAATCTATGGCAAGGCATGCCATCTCCCTATTGAACTCGAGCATAAGGCCTACTGGGCTATTTAGGCTGTAACATGGATTTAACAAAGGCTGGAACCAACAGGTTTTTGAAAATCAACGAGTTGGACAAATTAAGGCTTGAAGCCTATGAATCCTCAATCTCTTATAAGGAGAGAACAAAGAGGTGGCACGATAAACGAATAAAAACGCCAACCAAATATGAAAAGGGCGATAAAGTGCTTCTCTTTAATTCATGTATGAGATTATTCCCAGGAAAGCTTAAATCAAGATGGTATAGGCCGTTTGTAGTGAGCAAAGACATGGAGAATGAAGCAATTGAACTTTTTGATGAGGATGGAAATGAATTCAACGTGAATAAACAACGTGTGAAGCCATATTAGAAAGACGCACTAAATTTTGATAAAGATGATGATATCACGCTTGCAGATGAAGGAGGAGTCACGTAAGGACGTGTGACTCAGAGTCTAGCTACAAGACTCGTTAAATAAAGAAAATCACTTTTTGGGAGGCAACCCAATATTTAATTTCTCTCATTTACGAGTGTCTTGTGTTTTAACTCTTTATCGTGTATTCTTATATGTTTGAATCATTTATGATCATGCTTTGCTTTGTTTTTAACTTGTCTTAATTGTAATCAAAGGTATTTTGCATCAAATAAGTGTAGGGGAAAATATCCGGTTTATACGAACCATTTCAAACATATAAAATAAATTGTTTGGATTAATTCACGTCAGTTTTGAGTCATATGATTGTAATGATTAATCTTAGGTTTTTTGCAACGTTTTACATAAGGAATAACTAATAGAATCGCGTGCAGAAAATTTTTCAAGAAAAACGAATGTGAAAATTTTACAATGGCTGGAGACGACGTCAGGAATTCTCCTGATGGCGTCGCGCCTCTAGTTTTGTGAAAATTCAAAAAATTTCTATTATTTTCGAAAAAATGACTTGTATAATATCTAATTTTTTTAATTTTCTTATAAACCTGCAGAAACCTTGATTATATCATCACATTCATCCTATCTTTACCTGCAGAAACCTTGTATATATCATTATCCCGCTGATTTTACACTAGGTATAGTTGTCTTTGTCTTTGATTTACAGGTTATATTTGATGAGAAAAACCCAAGAAGTTCTTAGGAAATTTCAGGAAAATGATTCTTGGAGGACGATTTAACCAGTTATCGCATGTTTCTTCTCCATTATTGAGCAAACCAGGGGAGTACTAGTTTTTTACTTGTTTTCTTTTCCCTTTATTCATTTTACGGGTACTTTTAAGAACATTAGGGACAATGTTCAACTTAAGTGTAGGAGGAAATAAGCCTTAGAAACTATTCCTTCAATTGCCATTTGCTTTGTTCTTAAAATGATGTGTAATATACCGAAACATAGCGTAGACGGTAATTTAGACCCAAATTTTAAAAAAATTCATGACACATACCGACAAAAACCTATTAGCGTCTCATGGATAAAAATTTATATGACTAGCACAAAAAGCCTTAAAATTCCACCCCAAAAAATGTGAGGCTCGCCTTTAGATCTATAGGAATTCGGGTATCCATTTTTGATACCCAAGATAATTTTACCTTTAGCTTTCTCGAGTTAAGGAGTGAGCAATCATGTGTATCTATTCCATCGTTATGGATATGTATATGTGGGTTTGTCGCCTTTTCTGGAGCATTGATATCGGTTTAAAATATATAAGTGTACCGGTAGTGTGTTAAATTCTAGAACTTGTTTTTGTGATGTATCCTAAGACCGCATAGTGAGTATTAGGATTTGATAGATAAGAGGCACTAGGATTAACCCATGTTTTAAACTTGTAATTATTATGATGGTCAACTCGATCATATACCCACACCCATGCCATGCACTCATTATTAGTGCAGGATACCCCTAGTACACCCCTCTGAGCCTATCCTTTTCACGGTTCTCATAATTTTCTGGTTAATCCGGACTATTAATGTAGAGCATTGTTTAACCCTACAACCAATCGTTACACTCAAATCGCCTTAGCCTACCTTGTATGTACTCGTTTTTAGTACATTATTGTTTTAGCCTAAGTTAATTATTTGAGTACACGGCTGCTAAGTCTTTATCCTTGTAAATACAGTTTTGGGACGATTGGGATTCATGGTAGTATTTATTTTGCGAAAGAATGAGGAAGAAAAGTTAAATCACTACCCCTATATTTGTTCGATAGTCTCCATGTTATGTTGATCCATCTCAATTCGGGTCATTAGTTAGATTGTAATTATGAGTTCTAAAACTCAAGTGTAGGTGTCACACCCCTAGACGAGGCCTGGACAGAATACGTATCTGAGGGCGTGACGTCATAATAATCCGAACACAAAGCAATAAAGAACGACCACTAATCATGGACATTTGGAAAAGTTTACTCGTTGCATAAAAGAAAATTTAATTAAGTTTTACAACCGATCATATGAGAGTTAAATGTAGCGGAAGCATAATAAAGTTTGATAATGACAACGAGTATATAAATAGATGAGTCTTGAAATTGGCGAAGTCACATGGAAAAATTAAATAAGCTCAAAATAAGCTCAAAATTAAAAACAAAGGTAAAACAGATTAAGAATGGCTTAAAGTGAGCTTATGCTCAAATTTTAAGTCCCTAAACACAAAGAAAACATGCTGATATTTGAGAATGAAAATGGGCTTTTTGCTTTTGTAAAATTACAAGTAAATCTTTGGCAGTTTTGACTCACAAAGTCAAATGACTTAAAGGACTTTAAAAACTGGTTAAGACATTCAAATAACACACTTTTTTAAACCTCAACTCAAATATACAATGGCTTATCCAATAAGCTCTTGTAGCTTTTTTTAACACCACAGTTTCAAATGGTCACTTAGAAAATCTTGAAAAACATTCTTCAAACTTAAAAAACTTTTAAAAACAGACTTAAATGAGCTTAATACTTAAGCTAAAGTCAACCAAATTGACAACAACCCATGCCACTTCCTTTTTGACCCGTTTTCATTGTTAACCCAAACACCACTTAATATTTTTAAAACTGATTTTTAAACTTCTAAAAGCTGAGTTAAGCTAAGAATTCTAAAGACTACTACTAACTATGAAATATTAAGCAATAAAAATATGAAAAGCAAAATAAATAAGCACTTTTAAAGACTAATAAGCTAGAACAGAATTAGGCTATTTTGGACAGAATTTAGATGGAACTTAAATAACTTTTCATTAAACTTTAAAAGAGTACAAGGCTATTTTAACAGAAGAAAAACTTAAATGAAATTACAATGAGCTTAAAAAAAACTTTAAAATTACAAATTATCTAAAACCTAAAAAACTACACTCTGGTGTCTTCTGTCTTCTGCCCTTTTATAGCACAAGGTTTGTGCTTCTTGTGTTTGTTATGAGAGGGGGAAAGCAGCCTTTGATCCTAGCCTTCAATTCTTCAAAAACAATCATCATAGCCGTTGGGTTAGTCATTGAGAAGTGTGGGATTGCCAAATGGGATTAGGGGTTTAGTGGAGGGGAGGTGAAGGTTTTATCTGGGGTTTAATGGGGGTTACGGGATAAAAAGGGGGAGGTTAACCCGTGAGCTTTAATGGGGTTTTGAGCTAGGGCGGGAAAAAATGTTATAAAAAGTGACAGGGTAAAGGTTTTGGGATTTGCCACTTTTGGTCCCTCATGGTGTGTGTTATGTTTGCAAGTTAAGTCCAAGTGGGTTATAGAAGTTTGGGACTTGGCAGGTTCACCCCTCAAGGGTTATATAACCAATTGCATCACAAGTCCTTGCGTGTATAAGTTCTTGCCATTGGCAATTTTGCCCCTTGTGGTTTAACTTTGCCAAATTGGCAGTTTTTACCCTTCTCTTCTTTTTCTTGTTTTCTTCTTTTAAAACAAGATTGCCAATTTGGCAATTTTAGCCCCTTAACTTGTTTTTCTTGACTTTTGGCTTCGGGCTTGTCGGGGTTGACTTTCTGTTGACTTTTTCAGGCTTTTTGTTTGACTGGACTTTGTCTTTTTCCTGCTTTTCCATTCCGAGTCTGGTTTTGTCGTTTTGGCTTCGTTTTTCGTCCTTTTCTTAGATATTCGTTCCTGCATAACACAATTAGCAAAACAAGCATATATTTGGCATTTTAAGTCCGTTTTTTGTTATTTTAACTTGTCTTTAAAGGTAAAAGGTATGTGTAATTAAACAGATACCACAATACTTCTCTAATCTGGCAAGGTTTCTATTCCTGCTGCTAGACCAAACCAGGTTCCTGCTGGTAGGCTAAAACTAGTTTCTACTGGTAGGCCAAAACTAGTTTCTACTGGTAAGCAAAATAGGCCTCCTCTAGTTCATGATGGTAGAAGAAATTCTTCTTCAGTTACTTCTGGTTGGTGGCAAAGTACTGCTAGACCTATGGCCCATTTGCCTACACCTACGAGTTCTTATTTTCAGACCTCCACACCATTTGGACCTCATGTTTATTACAATCAAGTGTACTATGATGGGGATGGATGGGCAACTGCTGTTAAGCCTTCAGCAGGTTGTTCTTGGAAGTCACATAGAAATAAAGTATCCAGGGTACCCAAGAACAATGGTGGATCTTACATATCTAGATGGCCTAAATTTTCAGATCCACAAGGCAGACCCAAGTCAGGAATGACTTAGGTCCCCCTTAGAAACTAATTGTTCTTTTGTAAAATTTTGTACAGGTCAATCTCCATACAGATGCTGGAGATGAAGGGATAGTAGATAGTGGTTGTTCTCACAGTATGACTGGAAACAAGGAAAGATTAGATGACTTTCAACCTTTTAAAGGTGGAAAAGTGACTTTTGGAGGCGGTGAAGGGAGAATAACTGGAAAAGGGACAATCAGGACTCCTAAGTTGGATTTTGAAAATGTATACTATGTGAAGGAACTTCAACAATTCAACTTGTTCTCAGTCTCACAGATTTGTGACAAGAAGAATAGAGTTCTCTTCACAGACACTGATTGTCTTGTCCTCTCCAACGATTTCAAACTCCCAGATGAAAGCATGGTGTTACTTAGAGTTCCAAGGAAGCACAATCTGTATACTTTTAACTTAAATAATCTTGCTCCCAAATAAATTTTGGCTTGTTTGGTGGCCAAATATTCTTCTAATGAAGCTGTTAAGTGGCATAGAAGGATGGGTCATGTGAATTATAAAAATATGAATAAGTTGGTAAAAGATAACCTTGTCAGAGGTCTTCCCCCAAAGCTTTTCAAAAATGACCGTACTTGTGTTGCATGTTGCAAAGGCAAGCAACACAAAACCACCTATAAGGCCATTACTGCTGTAAGCTCCATTTCTAAGCCTTTGTAATTGCTTCATATGGACCTCTTTGGTCCTACATTCATTCCAAGCATAGACCACAAATATTACTGCCTTGTGATCACTGATGACTATAGCAGGTTTTGTTGGGTTTTCTTTCTAGAGACTAAGGATGAGACATATCCTTGACTAATGAGCAACTCAAAGCTGAGTTTGAGAAGATCAGGATGGCTGTGGCAGATCTTAAGTCTCAAGAACTCAGAAGGACTCTGAAAAGAGCTGGTGAAGCTTTGGAACCAGACACTTTAAAGAAGCAAAAGTCTACTGAAGTCCCCATTCCATCTGTGCCTGATGTTCCCCAACCACCAGTTGTTTCTTCACCTAAATCTTCTGGCACAAGGAGGAAGTCTCTTGGCAGGAGTCGTATAACTAAGCCCAAATCTATACTTACAGAATTGGATTTAGAAGCAGATGATAAGACATTCATCAAGGTTGTTTCTGATGAGGACTCTGAAGATGAGGCTCCTATTCTTTGGTCTGCTTTTGCTGGTTGGGAGGTGATCTCCACTCCTCTGGGAGAAATTAATGCTCTTTATATGATGGATCAGACTACCAAACATTTTACCACTCTAAGGGAGATCCTTCATATGGTGGATAGACAGGATCTATTGAAGTTATATGGATTGGTGGTCAAGTACTATGAAAACCATCCTGTTGCTGGTGCTGGATTGGTGTTATGGGGTGATCTTCAGGTGTTGATGGATTCTCAAGAAGGTGGTACGGGTTCTTTCGTTTGGAATAATCAATCTCATTGGCAGATTAGAAGTTGGAGGCTGTATACTCTTTCCAATGTTCATGTCTTGGAAACTGTTTCTGGAGAGGTGTTGTACATGTTTGTAGATGTATCTTATCCTCTCTCAGTGAAGCTCATGGAAAGGATGCTAAAGCACAAGTTGGAGATTGACAAGGATGTTGTGGGCAATGACATGACTACTGCTGAGCAATTGATTCGGTTCATCAAGAATCAAATTGCTGCTGCCCAAGTTTCTCCTGCTTGATCTTGGTACTCTGTAACTCTCTTGTATATATTCTGCCTTTTTGCTGTGTCCAAACTGTCTTTTGATAAATAACTCTCTTTTGTGTAGTTTGTCTTAAATAGTTTTCACTTTTGTTTTAGTAACAAGTGTTTTGTTAAAAGGATTTTGACAACTGAAAAGCTTTTGCAAACTGTTCAAATAAGTTTTGAGTCTTTGGTGTGCAAATTTGTTTTTGTTTCAGGCACACACGGTCTATAAAGTAACCTATTTTCAGGGTTTGGGTGTTGGTTAACCGCCACAAAACAAATGGTGTTCAACTCACCATGTCTCACAAACAAGAAAGAGTTTATTCACCATGAGGGTACGGCTCTGGTGTGACTCTCAAATCCGTTGATAGCTTTAATAGTTTGCTCAAAACTATAGGGTCTTTAACTCACCCATGCTTCATTTGCTGAGAGTTGAAATGGTTATCAATTCACCATGGATAATGCCCTTATTGGGAACCAAAGGATTGGCTAGTCCTGAGCAAACGGCTACAGGTAAAGACATATAAAATCCGTTTATGGCTGTGATGATTTGCCAAAAATCATTAGGGTATTCCAATTCACCAATGATTCATGTTCTAAGAGTTGGACTGGTTACTAATTCACCAGGGTGATGTCATGATTCCACCAAAGGATTAGCTAGCCCAAGAGTGAGTAGCTACTTGGTAAAGGCTTATCAAATCTACTCATGTTGCTGCGGTGGTTCCAAAGTCTGTTGCTGGTTCAAGATTTCCTGAAGGTTCTTCAATGTTGCTGACTTTTGATGTTCAAGTTCAACAAGGCTACGAAGACTGCAAACTATATGGTTCTTGAAGGTGTT
Organism: Tanacetum coccineum; assembly: GCA_026074375.1. NCBI lineage: Eukaryota > Viridiplantae > Streptophyta > Magnoliopsida > Asterales > Asteraceae > Tanacetum > Tanacetum coccineum. Next base: position 140,410 of record BQNB010000203.1, read on the forward strand.
CTTATGAAAAATAAAGATGCTGCTTCCTCTAGAGACATTCAGCTGATATGTGCAGAATTTTCAAGTATTCAAGTCAAGACTCAAGCAGATTGGATGTTGCTGCAAAGTTCATATTTCAATCCTCAAGGTTCAAGACTGAAGATCTATCTAGAAACTGGAAATTAACATAGTCAAATTCCAGTTTAGGGGAGGATTGTTAGGAATAATTGTAATACTTAGTTTCTACTAGTAGGTATGTAGTTCCTACTGGTAGAGTAGTAGTTCCTACTGGCAGGTATGTAGTTCCTGCTGGTAAGGTTATTATCATAGTTAGTCCTGGTAGGCTAAGTCTAGTTCCTACTGGTAGAGTACTTAGTCCTGGTAGAGTCAAATAGTTATTCCAGGATAAGGTTTTAGTTAGTTAGAGATGAGGATATGCATGAGCTAAATTAGGAAGAGTCATGCATATTATTCTCACGTGTTTTTAGTAGATGCCGATTAGGGTTTCACCACTACAAAAAGAACCCACGGCTTAGGGAAATAAACAGATCCAGAAAACACAATTCTCCTTGTTCGCTAATAGAAATCTATAGAAGGATCTTTTAGTTTTTATCAGTCATGTTCTTCTTATTAGTTGTGTCTATATTTCGCGTAGACATTAGCTTTTCTAAGTAAGAGTCTCTCTTGTGTTTAGCTTGTGATTACATAGGCTATTCACCATCCTTAACAGGCAGTAAAGATCTATCTAGAGTGGGATCCAACACAACTCAACTAGGATTGATTACCCTCTAGCATCAGACCTTGCTCTTGTGCAAAAGTAACAACTAGTCTCATACACAATATAATATATATACACGATGAATCCTTAGTTTAAAAACTCAAGGTTTCTTTCCATGTATTAAATTATTTCAAGTGAAATATATCCTTTAAGGATTGCTTCAATAATATATTGCATTGTGTTGGACTTAATTTCCGCATATGTTTATTTCAATAAACATTTATTCCAATATCGTTTGTTTTATTTCTAAAATTCCCAAGTGAAGTTTCATTCGAATCTCAAGGATTAACATCTTGCTTAGATGGAATGACGCTTTCAATATGTTATACAACATATGAATTTTAGAAAATAAACATAGTGCTCCCACTTAATGTTAGGTGTACACAAGAGTTATCTTAATTTAATCAGAAATCATATTATAATTAAACTTAAGATCTCAGCTCCTAGATGCATGATCTAATCCACACTTGGATTCTTTTATCTTGTATACTTTATAAAGATTATATGGACTCACAAACCGTTTGATTACACACCGTCCTCGCAAAAGGAAATCAAAAGAAAAGAGTTCCAAAGGTTAATTGCCAGATTTCAAATATAGACTCATAACCCTTTCGATTACGCATCGTCCTCGCAAAAGTAATCATCAAGGAAAAGTTATGAACCTTAATTTTCCATTTTTCAAATACAAGAAAACATGTATGACAATTAGTTATCTTTATATAATTAATGCGTGTAGAAAAGAAAGATTTAATCATAGTCAATTGGTTGAGTAAGATTAAAAACTCTTACCATCAGTCAGGCATTAATATGTATACAATTTTGTCCTTATGAGCCTTTTTTCAAAAGAAACACATTCTAACCTCCTAGTTTAATTGTTTGGTGAAAGATCAATCAAGCTCAAACATTGACTGTCTTTTCAGGACTGCGTCTTATCATTCATAGTTCTAAGATATTTATCAGATTCAAGATGTGATAATTCATCTTATTAGTTAACAGGTTTGCTATGACCTTGTAACTTATATTCCTCAGCATTGATATTAAAATATCACTCCATTGATGAGGCATCCTTGCGGATTTATAAATGAGAGTTACATTATACTTTGGTTCGACATTTTCATGTTTAACCTTAGTATGACATTGTCAAGTGTATTCAAAAGGTCATGTATTTTGTTCTTGAATATCTTCAAGAACTATAGATGCTCTCACTTACTTTTGTAAGTAGAGATAATTCTCTAAATACTACGTATTAAAGCAACAATAAATTGTTCTTAACTCGGATATTCAAAATACATTTTACAGTTCTCATCTCTAGCTTGTTAATAATATGCTTCATAAGATATTTACAAATTCCAGAACTTTAATCCAGACATAATGGGATTCATCCCAATCCATAAATAGATAATGTCTTGAATACCTTCTAGGTTGGAACTTTATTGAGTGTATCCATGACACACGCAAATTTCTAACCTTGATAGATTTTAGAGGTAGAGCAATTAAAGTTATTAGAAATCAAACAATATGAATATAGTTTGTCTCAACACATTATACATACCATAATGATGTAGTATTCCATGAGTATTGGAATTGTGAAACTCCATCAAAATTCCTTAGATAACTTAATTCTCTTTTGGTCACATATTTTGTCAATTGGGTCGAGCCAAATTGAATACAAAGTATTTTAAAACCAAGTGTATGCTATAATGTATATTTATTTTAATTGTAAAATTACTCTATGTTCATATTTTTCAAGAAAACACAACATGTCAAGTATACGTTACAAGTCTTTAAATAATTCAAGGACCGAATGTTTATGTGCTAACAAGAAGACATAACAATGTTACTACATACTTTATGTTATGAGTCATTGATTAATTCAAGGACTTTATAATTATGTCTTAACAAGTAAACATAATTATACTAACTAAAGTAATTATGAACGCAAACTCTTGAGTTCAATAGTAATTTTAAGTTAATTTCATACTTCATAATTATGATTATATAATTGACCATAACTATTTTGACAAAAACATATAGTCAATGAATTGAAGTAGCTTTATATTATATTTTGACATTTAAATGTAATAGGGCAACAAACATCTTGTGTGTTTAAGTACTAGTAGATTTATTAGCTTTCTTACCTTGCGGTCAAGAGAAACCAATAATCATATTGGTATATGTTATTCTTTGCACACACTTAAGATTTCTCCCACTTGTGTAAGGTACAACATTATCTAATGTAGACAAACGATATGATAGTGTCATAGATATTACAAGTAATAAAGTAATAGTGGATTATTATTCTATAGATAACGATTTAGAAAGCAACATCAGAAAGGCAACTTGTTATCATATAAAATAAAATGCAATCTTACTATAAACAATGGTTGTTCATATTCCATAAAGTAATGAATTATTTCAATGCAAGCTAGAAATTATATGGGCAACTAACAAGGAAATTAATCTTGTAGCTCCCACTGAAATTTGCAAACATAACATGAATGTCTTTTCAGTAGTAAAACGCAAAGCTCCCAATGGATTAGTCAACATTGTAAGTGTTACATCACCAGTAGAAAGCAAATAGCGATTTATTTACTTTCCTATTCTCTTAGAATGCCGACAAATAGCAATGTCCTTAGGTATTGTACAGAGTATATGAAGTTCTACTTAAGTAGATGAGGGACTACCCATTCATACTTTCATTAACTTGAACATTTAGCATACAATTCCTCCTTAATTAGTCTGCCTAGCCACAAGAGTGTTTAGCACTTTAAGGAATGAATCGAGTCCAAGAAAAATTACCTAGAAGACCTGCTAGCAATTTTCTTTACTCGTTGCGGTTTTAAACTCATACATCGTGACAAGTGCAGGATGTTATTATTTTGGTAGCTATAGACATAATGTACTCTAGTTACACAAAATATTATATCTTTCAAAGATTTCTGAACTGGAAAAGGGGTAATGAAAGATTAAAGGTGAGTTTAAATATAATTGATAAAAATTCAATTATAATCCTATCTTATTCTTATCAACCAATGAAAAGAGATAAGAAAAAGTCTCACTATTCTTACCATGAAAAGAGACTATGTTTGTCTTTTAAAGAAAAGCAAAATTTCGTTTACGAATTATGTAACAATAACACAATTAATCAGAATATATAAAGTTCTATTTAATATTTTTTTTTGATAATTAAATTCTTAAAAGAATTAACTACCCAATTAATTACTAATAAGACTAAGATCCAACTTGACCTCTCACTTATTACCAGAGGTCTGACCAACGTGTAAACAAGTAGGGCAAGAGGTAAGCGGCGTGCGTTAATTGGATTAAAATGCAAATCTTAGAATTATGAGACTTATGACATTATTAACACCTATAGTAATGTCAAGTGCATGTTTAGTCTCATCATATGCCTCGGGTCCAAGGTCTGACCAAGCATACTCGATTTAAGTCCACCAAATTAAGAACATGCAAAAATTGACATAGATCTGACCTATAGAAAAAATTTGCCATGGGTTGGAAAGGCCCTGAGGTCTCACCAGAGAGGCCAATCCAAATGCACGTGTTCTTATTTTGGTTGGCATAGACTTAAAATTACACATAGGGGTATACACATAAAAATGTGACAAAATTGTATACAAAGAAGCATGCAAAACATCTTTGTAGCACAAGTTAAGAAAACATTTTTATTAACCTTTTGGTGTAGACATCATTTTGTCAAATGTTCACGGTAACACCATAATGGACGCACAAAGAGGCGGAGAAACAGGTCAGCGCAAAACTTACTAAAAACCTGACTTCTTTTAGGAGCCTTAGCATCCCGCCTTAAACTTCTATTGTAGTTAGTCCATTATGGGTGAGCCGTATTTTCAATTGACTAATGATGCATTTTATGTTAAGAAAACCTTTTGTTAACATAACTTTTAATTTACAAATTGATCAAACCCTATATTGTACTTCTGCATATGTTCGAAGACACAAGTTATTCCAATAATTGCCTCATATGCCGAAGCATGTAGTGGCGCGGGAGAAAATTAAAGATCAATTAAACCCTTTGAAGTCCACTAAAGTCATGGCAATTAAGCCATGAAGCAGTAGCGATTCATCATTTAATAAAAGCTTGAAAACAAGTTTCATAGTTTTAAGTCCGTATTATTTTTGTCCAAAACCTAGTTTCACACAATACACAAAACCAATTCGCAATGATGTTCACCCAAGTGTGTAATTTAACAGACTTATTTTAGATCAAATTTCTCTATAAGTGACTAACCGTTTATGTTTTCAAATATTCATTAGCATACCATGCATGTCGCATGGATTCACAAATAGGCATATAAGCAGAATATAACATAAGCAGTCAATCACATAGATCCAAGTTCTCAAAAGAGTCTTCCCCAAACGGATAACCAAAAGACCCTCCCTAGTTTTTCAGCTCCGTACCTAGATCGCCACATCCATCATATAACATGATTGCGTGGGTCTTAAGGCCGGAGAAATAAAAAATAAAACATAATTAACTTTTAATTTTACTTTTTATTCTTATTAGCATGTAATAAATATACCTAGGCATTTTATTTGTTCATTATGGCAAGTATTGCATATAATTGCCATATTTTCAATTAAAACAATAAATAAGCGGACTCTATCATGTTTATTAGGTGTGTAATCCATCACATCAAACGAGTATGGCTCGTGATGCCACTGTTGGAATTTAACAATCGTATAACCATTATAACCACGAGTACGCAGCGGAATGGATCTAGAATAACTTGATAAATTAACACACATAATAAGTATGATAAAATTAACCTCTTGAAGATTCAAATGAGAATGAAACTAAGTGGTTAAATTACCACCTCTATGGTTGCTCACACAAACACGTCAACCAAGTGCGCCCGGATGCTAGCCTAGCTTCACGTATAACCCAAACACCAAGTGTATACCAATGTAACCCGAATTAAGTACCAAATCAACCCACTTGCACCTGTACCGAAAATCAGGAACTAGATCTAGGGTTTCCACCAAATTCGGTTCAACCGAAAATGCCCAAGATGAATCAAAAATCACCAAAACCAAACCCTAGACGTTTTTAATTGTTGTCACGCCTTGAAAACCTATAAACCAACAATCTTGAACCTGTTGATCACCTAGTGGGAAATGAAATCACACCTTGTAACCCTTATGGGGTCTACCAAAAATCAGCAAGGAAAAAAAGGGTGTATCGAAATTCTATAAACCCTAATTAGGGTTTTGCTAGATCGGCTGATTGGAAAAGAAGGAGAGATCAAACTGTTTTGGGAGAGTTCCTGTGATGTTGTGTTGTGTAAATGAGCTAGGGGGTGAGGGTTTTTATAACCCTTAAACCCTACTCATGATAAGGATCAAAACACACTTCAACACTTATCACAACTCTTCCTCTCTTCTCCTTATCCTAAAAATGAACCTAGACACTCTTCTAGAATCCTCCTTGGCCGGCCACATCATTTAGGACAACCATAGGATTCTTGTCTAGTTGTTTTATGTTCAAAGGTTTACATTTAGAAACTTTCGTGAATTATTAAACGCATTCTAAGTGTTTAATGTGTGTGCCCCCAATAGGCTCACATATTTCAAGTCGTACATAGCTAATCCAACTAACATAATCCAACAATAAGTTATATAGATATCGTCACATCAGCATGTACCCTATAATACTGTCATAACACAAACATCTTCCCCAATAAAATTCCTATAACACACCACAAAAATATCCAATCACTCACAAATAGGTTTGTAAACAAACCGGACGAACAAGAACGGAGCCGTGTACATGTGCGTTTGTTTAATTTTAACTGGACAAATAAACAGACACGAAAACTTAAACAGACGAATTTTCTTATTTGCGTGCATTTATTAAAAATGAGTTGTTCATGTTCGTATATTAAGAGTTTAAGACACTAAACGAACCCTAAACGAACATAAATGATGGAACATAAATGAACGTAGAAAAACAAACATAAAGTTTATTAAATTATGCATAATATTTTGTTTTATAAGTGTTGTTTTATCAAAACAAATCAGTATTAAAAGTATACAATTATAAGATATGGTATACGAACATAAACAAATAAATGAGCATAAGCGAACGTTAATAAATGCATAAAACGTTCACGAATATAAATGAATGGACGCGACTTTTATTCATGTTCGTTTATTTAATAAATAAACGAAAATTTTACCGAACGGTTCATGAAATATCAACTAAACGTTGAATTTGTTTCGCAAAACAAGAAAAGCCTTGTTACTCTTGTCAACGCCATGGCTAAAAACCCTATAACACCCTTGATCCTCTCTGAATAACAAGAAGCTATTTTTACTCTCGTCAACGCCATAGGGAAAAAAAAGCTTTATAACATTCCATGCACCAATGCGGCAATGCGGCAATGCACTGTGCTCTCTAATAGATAATACACATATGTCTGAACTTGAGAGACTCAAACCTACAATCTTTTATTTGATATATACTCTTAGGTCAAATATATTTATTTATCAGCCCCATTAAAATTTGACACAAAATATCCAAATCCCATCAACGAAAGGCGAAACGACTTAACCTGTTTCACCTCCACGAGCAAAAAACCAGTGTCTTTTCCCTTGATCTGTCTACTGTTAACCCAAAAGAAAAACAAATATGCATTTTTTTTGTTTCTTTGTACTCATTTGGCATCTTTTTAACAGTCACACGATGAACGTTTTAAATTAAAGTTACTAACTAGGAAAAAATTCTTCAAAGATTGAAGTCCATTGAAGTGAATACACGTTTTTTATATCAACGCGAGGTAATATGCACACCATCAATCACTATTGTAGTACAACACTTGTAAGCTAGTAGCGAATAACGTGTTCATCTGCCACTTCAGCGCCACCCTATCCTCTCCAAATAAAACACTAATAACTAAAACCCTGCCAGTAACACTTATTAGGCCCACAAAATACCCCACCAAAAATACCCATTCACTCACAAAAAAAAAACAATTTGTGAATGCGAGTGCATTGGCTATAAGCCCACTGCCGTGCGAATGGCATATTGGGCGGTACCCTATGGCGTGCAAATGGCTGGGATTGTGTGCGAATAACGTACGAATGGCATAGCTTACCCACCTCTCACAGCGAGTATAATACAACACAATACAATCTTGGTGATGTTTCGTAAATTTTGGTATTATAAAAATCGCATGCCGTTTTGATCCACGTGACTTTTCCCTCGGCTTATTATTAATTTTCCGCACCATAAGATACTGATTTTTATGGCACCTAAGACAAGTGGTAATGGTGATCCTCATAACACCCAACTCTGATGTCACCTCAGCTTTCTCTCTCCAGGACAACTTCCCGACCAACATAGTGTAACAAGAAGAGCAAGTGCACCACAAAAAAAACATACCCAAAAAAAACAATTAAATACACCCACACACACACAAACTTCCTCCCAACTCGGTTGATTTTGAGACCGATTCACCCAAATAGTCCCATAGGGACGTGTCCCCATTCAATGTGTGTAGTGGGAAGGACTAGTCCCAAATCATGCCACATGAGCTGGAGATGCAGTCGACATGCTACCACTGCCACTGGTCTAAGAAATTTCAAATGAAAACACAGTTTCCTGTCAACACCGATAAACAAGTCATAACATGACACAGATACCCAGTCTGTTATGTCGAGAATGTTGGTTTTTCGTAACTAGATGGTGTAAATGAGTATAACATATCTATTGGTTTTGGTCCACACTCCTGTTGCACCATTAATCTATAAACAATAAAAAGTCACATATCTTGGTAATACAAAAAACAGTGAACTTATGAGATAAACAAATTACAATACAGATACACATGTAACATTCAAATTTCAAGTACCTCCCATAGTTTTTATCTCTAAAACAGCAAAAATAAGCCGCACCTGAGAATATATAAGAACCTTTCATCTGAAATTTTGGTTTCCAGTCGCCTTCAAACCTGAATAATGGAACTATCAAAGATACCGTTAAATTGTAATTCCTTTAAATTTTGTAAAATGTCAAAAAACAGAAATATTCTTTTGCCTTGGGTCTTTTTGATGTAAGAATTATTTATTCTCACGTCTGTTTGATTATACTCGTAGATCAGAACGACCCATTTTGCTAATCATATCATAAAAAATAGCAACCATATGATAATTACAGTACTATTTATCAAAAAAGGATCAAAGGCAAAAGAATATTGCTATTTTATAACATATACTCATTTACATTAAAACTAGAATTAGTACTCGTTCCAGGCTGACTTACTTCAGAAAAACCGCCACCAATCAAAGAGCACGCTAAGCTCCCTTTGTTGGGTTAATCGTTTATGGTTCACGTGCATGCATGGCTTGAGATTTGGTATTAATAAGTATTTTGGTTTTATGTTTTGTATTTTATTCAGTAGAATTGGTATTTTAGTTTGACCAAGTTTCATGGCAAAAGAATAGGAGTATATGTGGAGATCGTGGCCAGTGTACCCACATTTTACTCTATTTTTAGCTTAGTAGGTCAGTACTTCTAGTACTATTTAAGTGTCATTTTCTTTTGATTACATGTATCAGTTTCTTCCATATTGAAGTAATATACACATCAGTAACCAAAACCAGTATATCAATTCTCTTTGCTGTTTTGATTGGTGTTTGCTGGTGTGGGTTCGGGTTCGAGGGAGGGACTGATATCCAACATTTGGTATCAAGAGCTTCGTTCGATTAAAGGCTGGTTTGAGAGTCGGTTCCAAGTAAAGGTGTAGCCCTTAGGGGCGGACACAGCGGAACCGGGTTTGTCTTTAAGGGACGATAGGTTGCTTTTGGTGTTGATCAGTTTCGTGTTCGTGATAAGAGTCTAACCGACGGAGGTGCGTGAAAAATGAACGTGAAGGATCCATCAAAGCAGGTGGCTTTGGATTTTGTTCGTTTAGCGGGTTAAAGAAAACGGTAAAAGCGGTAGCTCGTTTTCTTGATCGGGTGAATAGAACTCTTGGACATGTATGATCGGTAAAGGGTAGTAGCTTCATGTTTGTTCGTCGTGAGAGACTAACTGGGGTTGCAGGATAAACGAACGGGAAGAGTCGGAAAAAAGAAGGTGGCTTTGATTCAGTTCGTTTTGCAGATGACGGAAGACGGTAAAGGCGGGTGTGACCTTGTCTTCTTGATCGGTAGAATAGTATCTCGGAACAAGTTGAAGATGTTAGGGCTGTGATGTTATGATCACAGCTAGAAGTCTTGAAAGCATATTCCATTTTTGCTCAAAATGTTTGTGTGATTGACCGAAGGCGCGGAAAAGACGAGCGGGAGGAAATCAAAGCAGGTGGCTTTGATTCCGGTTCATGTTGCGGGTATTAGAAGACGGTAAAGGTGATGGTCACCTTATTTTCTTGTTCGGTGGAAGAATCACACGGAATAGCATTGATCGGCAAAGGTATGGTTGTCAAGTCAATAAGGGGCTGGAGAAACAACACGGTGCGAACATTATGGCGTTGGAAGTTCAAACCGAGATGACTTTAGGCGTGGCCAGGGAAGAGGTCGTGGGTCCATGAGAAGTCGAGATGGAAATGAACGTGTCCAACGGGATGCCATGTTACATGTTACATGTGTTGTAAACAACAAAAGCGGTTAAGCTAAAGAAGACTTTGGATGTGACCTAGGTGAAGGTCGGGTGTCCGAGAAAAGTCGAGAGTGGAGATCGTTCGAAAGAAGGTGCTTAGGACGTGACCAAGAAGGCATGAATAAACGATTAAGGGGGTGAATGTTGGGTTAATCGTTTATGGTGTGAACCAAATAATCTCGTTCTTTGCTTCATATGTAAATATTATAATACACGAAGGACCAAACATGTTAGTTAGAAAGTTAGAAACCGAATGTTAGTTACAAAGGTAGTTATAAGTTAGTTATTCGGTTATGAAAACCGAACAGACACACCGATTGGGTCACACCCTTTCGTTTTGTATATACTTGCATGCATGTAACGTTAATATAGTTAGACAAAAAGACTTATTCATATTTACTTTGCAACTTGTATATCGATCCAGTTTTGGGACAACAATTGGCATCAAGAGCAAGTGGTTATACGCTTCGTTTTTTGAATACCAACAACAATCAACGAGGGTCACAAGAAGGGAAAAACGCCGAGAACATCCTTGGTTCTCAGCCGGAACGTTTGTTTTTTTTTCTTCCAAAGAAGACAACGGTTTGAATAAGGATAGACGCAAAAAAGATAGTGCACAATCTGATTTGCGTAGGAAGTTGCAAACGTTCACATCAAACGTCATTGGTGGGATAAAACTTCGTTGGAGACATCGAAGGGAAGGAAGGAAACTCTTTGTCGTATACAAGGAGACGTGAAACAAAGAGTAGGAAAAGCGCTAAGGTTTCTTTTGTGTTTGCTATTAACGCGACACAGGAAAGGAGAAGGAATACACATCGTTTGGGTACAAAACGAGTGGGAAGGAGACTTTGTGAAACCGGGTAAAACAAGACACAAAGTAGAAGAAAACGCGAGGAACGTTGTTGTGGAAAAGATCGAAAACGTATACGTGGAACAAGGAAATAAAGGAGTACTCAAGGAAGTTTTGGTGTGGAAGAGTGTCGGGACGACACAAGAGAACAACAACAACAACAAGAATCAGAAACAAAGGAAGGTTTAGTTTGT